>JZKD02S1429438.1:117176-137056 GCA_000966675.3 Picea glauca
TATTAGTTGATGATTATACAAGAATGACTGCAGTTTGCTTTCTCAAGAACAAGTCAGAAGCTTTTGAAAACTTCAAGATCTACAAAGAAATGGTTGAAAATGAGATGGATTCAAGTATCAAATGCTTAAGATCGGATAATGGAGGAGAATTTACCTCAAAGGAATTTATGGACTACTGCAGCGATCATGGAATAAAAAGACAATTCTTCGTAGTTAGGACACCTCAACAAAATGGAGTTGTTGAAAGAAAGAACAAGACAGTACAAGAAATGGCTCGAACAATGATAATGGATTCAAAGTTGACAGATATTTTTTGGACACAGGCAGTGCATACAATAGTTCACATTCAAAACAGGGTAATGCTCAGAAACAACACTGAAAAAACTCCTTACGAACTATGGAAAGGAAGACCAGCAAATGTAAAGCACTTCAGAGATTTTGGAAGCAAATGCTATATTAAAAGAGAAGATGGAGGAATATGAAAGTTTGACTCTCGTGTGGACAAAGGAGTACTTGTTGGTTACTCAAGTATAAGGAAAGCATACAAGTGTTATAATATGAGATTGAACAAAGTTGTGGAAAGCATCAACATAACAATTGATGAAATAGGTAGACCAGAATCAAAGGAAGAAAATGGATCAATGAAACAATGCTTAGAAGAAGAAGCAGAAGATGAAAAAGAAGTAGAAGGGGAAGATGAAGAGGATCTAACAGAAGTAGAAGAGCAAGTTCAACAAGTATCTCCAAAGACACCCAGTAAACGAGTACAGAAGAATCATCATTCAGATCAAATTAACGGGAACAAGGATGCAAGAGTTGAGACTATAAGAAGAATCTGTTCACCAGAACAAATACACCTAGCACTCTCATCTACAATTGAACCAAACAGTTTTGAAGAAACCAGGAAGCATGAATTTTGGAATAAGGCCATGGATGAAGAATTGGATCAAATAGAGAAAAATGACACTTGGGAATTGGTTCCAAGACCAAAAAATAAGAATGTGATCAACACAAAATGGGTTTTCAGGAATAAATTGAATGAAGATGGACAGGTTACAAGGAACAAAGCTAGATTTGTATATAAAGGATATGCATAGATTGAAGGAATCGACTTTGAAGAGACATTTGCCCCAGTTTCGAGAATGGAGGCAATCCGTTTGCTTTTAGCTTATGCATGCTCCAAAAATGTTAAAGTATATCAGATGGACATAAAATCATCTTTTCTGAATGGGGAACTTGAAGAAGAAGTTTACATTGAACAACTAGAAGGATTTAAGTTGTCAGAGAACACAGACTATGTGTGTAAATTAAAGAAGGCCCTGTATGGTCTAAAACAAGCTACTAGAGCATGGTACTCCAGACTGGATAAGTACCTGCAACAGGCAGGATTCAGAAAATGAAGTGCAGACAACAACCTCTACATCAAGGTTAAGCCAGAAATTTGCAAAAGACATGTAGAATAAATTTGAAATGTCGTTACTTGGAGAACTATCCTTCTTTTTGGGACTTCAGATATGTCAAAGCAACCAAGGAATTTTTATTTCTCAAACCAAGTATATTAGAGAAATGCTAAAGAGGTTCATAATGGAAGATTGCAAACTAGTTATCACTCCCATGCAAACCAATTGTAAGTTGAGCAAAGATGATGATTCGAAGTCTACAGATCAGAGGCAATACAGGTCAATGATTGGAAGCCAACTATATGTGTGATCCAGATTATTTTCGACACGAAATGAGAGCAGATATATTATAAATAAATGCACAGAGATATCAAATATATTCAATAATATAACAAAAATGTATCAGAGATGCAACCATAAACACAGATATACAGTAATACACAATTTCTATTAATGAAAGAAATGTACATAGACTGTAAAAATACAGAGTGAAAGACTCGCTAGAATGGTGGCAGCTTATCTCTGAGAAGAGATGTGACGACTACTCACATTCACAAGAAGATGGTTACAATGAATCTTTGAAGACCTTTTTACAATAAACCGGAATGCCAAAAACCCTAGACATCCAAAAACCTAACCCTAGGAGATGAAGCGCCAAAAGTCACGTGGGCCCTGTTTGGGTAAGTTAGTACATTAACTTCCAAGGGTCGTAACTTTTGCATACAATCTCCATTTTAGGTGTATGATAGCCCGTTGGAAAGGTATCATCAAGGAGATTCATTTTGAGGCCTCAATAATGTTGTAGGCTATCATTGAGAACCTATATCTCGAAAAATCTTCATTTGGGCACTCAAAATGGCCCCGAAAGTCAAAACTGCTAAAAATAGTAAATTGCCAAAATTGTCAGAAAAGTGTTTTGAGCCAGTCGAAAAAGGTGGGTGGCCATCGACATCCACCTGGATCAATCCTCCCTCCTTAGGAAGCAATGGTCTCCATTGTGTTGAGTTCCTGGGGGAGAGGGAGAAGCGTTTGCTGAATCTGTATCTTAGTGAGCTACTTGCCTTGCTGGAGACGTCGCGCTGCTCAGTTTGTAGAAGTCTGTTACGAACTTGTTGAGGTTGAGGTTGTTCAAAAAGTCGAGATACATGAGAGGAAGGTGTGCAGAAGGAATCTTTGCGTTTTGCTGCAGCCTTGTTGACCTGCTTCTGTGGGATAGAAGGTGCTTGGGGCGAGGCTATAGTGGTTGCAGTGTCCTTCTGTTCTCCTTTTGAACAGATTGTGAATAAACTAAATTTTGCAGTATGAGATACTACTTTGCGACACTTTTTAGGTGGAACAGTAGTGGGAACTACCTCTGGTATTCTGTAGAGATGAACCCCCAAAGTGACAATGACACTACGAGGTCTAGACTCATAAATAACATGGCGTTTCCACATATATGGCTGGTCCAAGAGAACATCACATACATGCAGTGGGGAAACATCACATAATACCTCATCCTTGAAGGGTTGGATGCCGTATGACAATCGACACTGCTAGCTGACACGAAGATCTCGTCCTTGGTGAAGCCACCCGATGTTGTATGGCTGCGGGTGTGGTGTTGTCGACAATCCCAACTGTTTGACAACCTCTACTGAGATGAGTTTCTTCTCGATTCCGCTATCAAAAATAAAATGTAGCGGGATCCCCTTCACCCACATATGTGAATGAAAAAGGCGCTCCCCCTCTTTAGGATCTCTTGGTTCTTCTAGTTTAATTGCCGCAGTCGCGACAATAGTAGTGGGGTTTGCGTCAATGATCTATCCTTTACCAGTATTTTCAGAATTAGATTCTGAATCAGGGTTCGACTCTTTGTCTTTGATCTCGGCCACCAATGACTGTTTTGAGCGACATTCATCGATGTTGTGCCAGGGGCTTTTGTGGAAATCGCACCATTTTACGGTGTCTTTCTTTGTCTTCCCGTGACCCTTCTTTTCCTGTGTCTTGGACTGGTTTTCAGGAGACTTTTTGTTAGGGATGTATTTTTCATTCTTTGGTTGTTGTGGATTTGTAGACCTGAACTCCCATTTGTTCCGGTGCTTAAATTTCTACTTGATTTTAATAACATATCGATAGGCAACACTGAGTGATGAGATGTCCAGAAAATCCATTTCAATTTGGATGTATCTGTGTAGAGCCCCACGGTATTTCAGAACCAAATGTCGTTCGGAGTCTTTGATACCCATCTTGGNCTACATTGAACAACCAGAAGGATTTCAGTTGTTAGAGAACACAGACTATGTGTGTAAATTAAAGAAGGCCTTGTATGGTCTAAAACAAGCTCCTAGAGCATGGTACTCCAGACTGAATAAGTATATGCAACAGGCAGGATTCAGAAAATGAAGTGCAGACAACAACCTCTACATCAAGGTTAAGCCAGAAATTTGCAAAAGACATGCAAAATAAATTTGAAATGTCATTACTTGGAGAACTATCCTTCTTTTTGGGATTTCAGATATGTCAAAGCAACCAAGGAATTTTTATTTCTCAAATGAAGTATATCAGAGAAATGCTAAAGAGGTTTGGAATGAAAGATTGCAAACTAGTTATCACTCCCATGCAAACCAGTTGTAAGTTGAGCAAAAATGATGATTCGAAGTCTACAGATCAGAGGCAATACAGGTCAATGATTGGCAACCAACTATATGTGTGATCCAGATTATTTTCGGCACGAAATGAGAGCGGAGATATAATAAATAAATGCACAGAGATATCGCAGATATTCAATAATATAACAAAAATGTATCAAAGATGCAACCATAAACACACATATATAGTAATACACGATTTCTATTAATGAAAGAAATGTACAGAAACTGTAAAAATACAGAGTGAAAGACTCGCTAGAATGGTGGCAACTTATCTCTGAGAAGAGATGTGACGACTACTCGCATTCACAAGAAGATAATTGCAATGAAGCTTTGAAGACCTTTTTACAATAAACCAGAATGCCAAAAACCCTAGACATCCAAAAACCTAACCCTAGGAGATGAAGCGCCAAAAGTCACGTGGGCCCTGTTTTGGTAAGTTAGTACATTAACTTCCCGGGGTCATAACTTTTGCATACGATCTACGTTTTAGTTGTATGATAGTCCTTTGGAAAGGTATCATTGAGGAGATTCATTTTTGGGCTTCAATCATGCTATAGGCTATCATTGAGAACATCGATCTCGAAAAACCTTCATTTGGGCCCTCAAAATGGCCCCGAAAGTCAAAACTGCTAAAAATAGTATATTGCTAAAATTGCCAGAAATTTGTTTTGACCCAGTCGAAAAAGGTGGGTGGCCATCGATATCCACCTGGATCAATCCTCCCTCCTTAGGAAGCAATGGTCTCCATTGCGTTGAGTTCCCGAGAGAGAGGGAAAAGCGTTTGCTGAATCTGCATCTTAGTAAGCTGCTTGCCTTGCTGGAGACGTCGCGCTGCTCAGTTTGTAGAAGTCTGTTACGAACCTGTTGAGGTTGAGGTTGTTCAACAAGTTGAGATACATGAGAGGATGGTGTGAAGAAGGAATCTTTGCATTTTTCCGCAGTCTTGTCGACCTGCTTCTGTGGGATAGAAGGTGCTTGGGGTGAGGCTATAGTGGTTGCAGTGTCCTTCTGTTCTCCTTTTGAACAGATTGTGAATAAACCAAATTTTGCAGTATGAGATACTACTTTGCGACACTACTTTGCGACACTTTTTAGGTGGAACAGTAGTGGGAACTACCTCTAATATTCTGTAGAGATGACCCCCCAAAGTGACAATGACACTACGAGGTCTAGACTCATAAATAACATGGCACTTCCACATATATGGTTGGCCCAGGAGAACATCATAGACATCCCATGGGGCAACATCACATAATACCTCATCCTTGAAGGGTTGGATGCCGTATGACAATCGACACTGCTAGCTGACATGAAGATCTCGTCCTTGGTGAAGCCACCCGATGTTGTATGGCTGCGGGTGTGGTGTTGTCGACAATCCCAATTGTTTGACAACCTCTGTTGAGATGAGGTTCTTCTCAATTCCGCTATCAACAATAAAATGTAGTGGGATCCCCTTCACCCACATCTGTGAATGAAAAAGGCACTCCCCCTCTTCAAGATCTGTTGGTTCTTCTGGTTGAATTGCCTCAATTGTGACAATAGCAGTGGGGTCTGTGTCAATGATCTATCCTTTACCAGTATTTTCAGAATCAGATTCTGAATCAGGGTTTGGCTCCTTGTCTTTGATCTCGACCACCAATGACTATTTTGAGCGACATTCATCGGTGTTGTGCTAGGGGCTTTTGTGGAAATCACACCATTTTTCGGTGTCCTTCTTTGTCTTCCCGTGACCCTTCTTTTCCTGTGTCTTGGACTGGTTTTCGGGAGACTTTTTGTTAGGGATGTCTTTGTCATACTTTGGTTGTTGCGGATTTGCAGACATGAACTCCCATTTGTTCTGGTGCTTAAATTTCTGCTCGATTTTAACAACATATCGATAGGCAACACTGAGTGATGAGATGTCCAGAAAATCCATTTTAATTTGGATGTATCTGTGTAGAGCCCCACGGAATTTCAGAACCAAATGTCGTTCGAAGTATTTGATACCTAGCTTGGTGCGCAAGGTATGGAAGGTATTGGTGAACTCCATAACTGCTTGGCCCCTCTCTTGCCACAGTGTGGTCCATCTCATGTACTGGTCCTCATAGTTGCCAACAGGGTAATATTGTTCCTTTACCGCATCCACAAAAAAATCCCAAGTGGGATCGACCCCATATATTTCAGACTCCTCTGTGGAACTCTGCTCCCAATAATTTTCCCACCAATATTTGACATTGGGAAAATCTTTAAGGAGTGCGAAGATGATATTTTCTTTGTCAGAAAATTTGTGAACATAGAAATAACCTTCTAGCAGATTTAACCATTTGTCTAGGGCTTCTGCATCTATCTGTCCTTCAAATACAGGAATATCAAAATTAACTTGTACCTTGAAATGCAAGGTGCCTCCAAAGTGGCTGCTTGATGAAGATGCCCCTGTTTTGTATTGGCAGGCGTTGAAGGATGTGGGAAAAATTCTCCATCATTTCATCCCTTTGTCGCGTGAGAGCTTTCTCAAGAAACAAACTGATAGGATCGTCTGCTCCGTCGTTTTTCTTTTCTTGCGCCATTGAGGGTTTCTTGGGTGTGCGAGAGACATTTTCCTCAAGAGATACAATATCAAGACCCAAATTTCTATACGCGGATCTCGTCAGGGACATGCACTGAAAAAAACCCGATCAAGAATAACCTCCTCTGATACCATTGATCTGGATTATTTTCGGCACGAAATGAGAGCGGAGATATAATAAAGAAATGCACAGAGATATCGCATATATTAAATAATATAACAAAAATGTATCAGAGATGCAACCATAAACACATATATACAGTAATACACGATTTCTATTAATGAAAGAAATGTACAGAGACTGTAAAAATACAGAGTGAAAGACTCGCTAGAATGGTGGCAGGTTATTTCTGGGAAGAGATGTGATGGCTACTTGCATTCGCAAGAAGATGATTATAATGAGGTGATGAAGGCATTTTTACAATAAAATGGAATGCCAAAAACCTAGACATCTGAAAACCTAACCCTAGGAGACTAAGCGCCAAAATTCATGTGGGCTTCGTTTGGGTAAGTTAGTACATTAACTTCCCGGGGTCGTAACTTTTGCCTACGATCTCCGTTTTCGGCGTATGATAGCCCATTGGAAAGGTATCATCGAGGAGATTCATTTTGGGGTCTCAATAATAACATAGGCTTTCATTGAGAACCTCGATCTTTAAAAACCTTCATTTGGGCCCTCAAAATGGCCCCGAAAGTTAAAACTGCTAAAAATAGTAAATTGCCAAAATTGCCAGAAAACTGTTTTGAGCCAGTTGGAAAAGGTGGGTGGCCACTGATATCCACTTGGATCAATCCTCCCTCATTAGGAAGCAATGGTCTCCATTGCGTTGAGTTCCCGGGGGAGAGGGAAAAGCGTTTGATAAATTTGCATCTTAGTGAGCTGCCTCCCTTGTTGGAGACGTCGCGCTGCTCAGTTTGTGGAAGTCTGTCATGGACCTGTTGAGGTTGAGGCTGTTCAACAAGTCGAGATACATGAGAGGATAGTGTGCAGAAGGAATATTTGCGTTTTGCTGCAGCTTTGTCGACCTGCTTCTCTAGGATAGAAGATGCTTGGGGCGAGGCAATAGTGGTTGAAGTGTCCTTCTGTTCTCCTTTTGAACAGATTGTGAAGAAGCTAAATTTTGCAGTATAAGATACTACTTTGTGGAACTTTTTAGGTGGAACAATAGTGGGAACTACCTTTGGTATTCTGTAGAGATGAACCCCCAAAGTGACAATGACACTACGAGGTCTAGAATCATAAATAACATGGCGCTTCCACATATATGGCTAGCCCAAGAGAACATCACAAACATCCAGTGGGGAAACATCACATAATACCTCATCCTTGAAGGGTTGGATGCCGTATGACAATTGACACTGTTGGCTAACACGAAGATCTTGTCCTTAGCAAAGCCACCTGATGTTGTATGGATGTGGGTGTGGTGTTGTCGACAATCCCAACTGTTTGACAACCTCTGCTGAGATGAGGTTCTTCTGGCTTCTGATTTCAACAATAAAATGTAGCGGGATCCCCTTCACCCACATATGTGAATGAAGAATGCACTCCCCCTCTTCAGGATCTGTTGGTTCTTCTGGTTGAATTGCTGCGGTCGCGACAATAGCAGTGGGGTCTGCGTCAATGATCTTTCCTTTACCAGTATTTTCAGAATCAGATTCTGAATCAGGGTTCGACTCCTTGTCTTTGATCTCAGCCACCAATGACTGTTTTGAGTGACATTCATCGGTGTTGTGCTAGGGGATTTTGTGGAAATTGCACCATTTTTCGGTGTCCTTCTTTGTCTTCCCGTGACCCTTATTTTCCTGTGTCTTGGACTGGTTTTCGAGAGACTGTTTGTTAGGACTGTATTTGTCATACTTTGGTTATTGCAGATTTGCAGACCCGAACTCCCATTTGTTCTGGTGCTTAAATTTCTGCTCGATTTTAATAACATATCAATAGGCAACACCGAGTGATGAGATGTATAGAAAATCCATTTCAGTTTGGATGTATCTGTGTAGAGCCCCATGGTATTTCAGAACCAAATGTCATTCAGAGTCTTTGATACCTAGCTTGGTGTGTAAGGTATGGGAGGTATTCGTGAACTCCGGAACTGCTTGGCCCCTCTCTTCTCGTAGTGTGGTCCATCTCATGTACTGGTCCTCATAGTTGCCAACATGGTAATATTGTTCTTTTACCGCATCCACAAAACAATCCCAAGTGGGGTCGGCCCCATTTATTTCAGACTCCTCTGTGGAACTCTGCTCCCAATAAGTTTTCCACCAATGTTTGACATGCGAGAGAGCTTTAAGGAGTGTGAATGTGATCTTTTCTTTGTCAGAAAATTTGTGAACAGAGAAATAACCTTCTAGCAGATTTAACCATTTGTCTAGGGCTTTTGTATCTATCTATCCTTTAAATATAGGAATATCAAAATTAACTGTACCTTGAAAGGCGAGGTGCCTCCAAAGTGTCTGCTTGATGAAGATGCGCCTGTTTCTATCGGCAGACGTTGCAGGATGTGGGAAAAATTCTCCATCATTTCGTCCCTCTGTCGCGTGAGAGCTTGCTCAAGCAACAGACTGATATGATCGTCTGCTCCGTCATTTTTCTTTTCTTTCGCCATTGAGGGTTTCTTGGGTGTGCGAGAGCGATTGTTCTCAAGAGAGACAAGATTGAGACCCAACTTGCTATACTCGGACCTTGTCAGGGACATGCACTGAAAAAAAACTGATCGAGAACAACCTCCTCTGATACCACTGATCCAGATTATTTTCGACACGAAATGAGAGCAGAGATATAATAAATAAATGCACAGAGATATCGCAGATATTCAATAATATAACAAAAATGTATTAGAGATGCAACCATAAACACAGATATACAGTAATACACGATTTCTGTTACTGAAAGAAATGTACAGAGACTGTATAAATACAGAGTGAAAGACTCGCTAGAATGGTGGCAACTTATCTATGAGAAGAGATGTGACGGTTACTCGCATTCGCAAGAATATGATTACAATGAGGCTCTGAAGGAATTTCTACAATAAACCGAAATTCCAAAAACCCTAAACATCCAAAAACCTAACCCTAGGAGATGAAGCGCCAAAAGTCATGTGGGTCCCGTTTGGGTAAGTTAGTACATTAACTTCCCGGAGTCGTAACTTTTGCATACGATCTCCGTTTGAGGCGTATGATAGCCCGTTAGAAAGGTATCGTTGAGGATATTCATTTTGGGGAATCAATTATGTTGTAGGATATCATTGAGAACCTTGATCCCGAAAAACCTTCATTTCAGCCCTCAAAATGGCCCCGGAAGTTAAAACTGCTAAAAATAGTAAATTGCGAAAATTGACATAAAACTGTTTTGAGGCAGCTGAAAAAGGTGGGTGGCCACCGATATCCACCTAGATCAATCCTCCCTCCTTAGGAAGAAATGGTATCCATTGCGTTGAGTTCCTGGGGGAGAGGGAAAAGTGTTTGCTGAATCTGCATCTTAGTGAGCTGCTTGCCTTGCTGGAGACATCGCGCTGCTCAGTTTGTGGAAGTCTGTCTTGGACTTGTTCAGGTTGAGGCTATTCAACAAGTCGAGATACATGAGAGGACGGTGTTAATAAGGAATCTTTTCATTTTTTTGCAGCCTTTTCGACCTGCTTCTGTGGGATAGAAGGTGCTTGGGGCGAGGCTATAGTGGTTGCAGTGTCCTTCTATTCTCCTTTTGAACAGATTGTGAAGAAGCTAAATTTTGCAGTATGAGATACTACTTTGTGGCATGTTTTAGGTGGAACAGTAGTGGGAACTACCTCTGGTATTCTGTAGATATGACCCCCAAAAGTGACAATGACACTACGAGGTCTAGACTCATAAATAGCATGGCGCTTCCACATATATGACTGGCCCAAGAGAACATCACATACATCCAGTCGGACAACATCACATAATACCTCATCCTTGAAGGGTTGGATGCCGTATGAAAATTGACACTGCTGGCTGACACAAAGATCTCGTCCTTGGCGAAGCCACCCGATGTTGTATGGCTGCAGGTGTGGTGTTGTCGACAATCCCAACTATTTGACAACCTCTGCTGAGATGAGGTTCTTCTAGCTTCTGTTATCAACAATAAAATGTAGTGGGATCCCTTTCACCCACATCTGTGAATGAAAAATGCGCTCCCCCTCTTCAGGATCTATTGGTTCTTCTGGTTGAATTGCTGCGGTCGCGACAATAGCAGTGGGGTCTGTGTTAATGATCTGTCCTTTACCAGTATTTTCAAAATCAGATTTTGAATCAGGGTTCGGCACCTTGTCTTTGATCTCGACCACCAATGACTATTTTGAGCAACATTCATCGGTGTTGTGCCAGGGGATTTTGTGGAAATCGCACCATTTTTCGGTGCCCTTCTTTATCTTCCCGTGACCCTTCTTTTCCTGTGTCTTGGACTAGTTTTTTGGGAGACTGTTTGTTAGGGTTGTCTTTGTCATACTTTGGTTGTTGCGGATTTGCAGACCCGAACTCTCATTTGTTCTGGTGCTTAAATTTCTTCTCGATTTTAATAACATATCGATAGGCAACATCGAGTGATGAGATGTCCAGAAAATCCATTTCAGTTTGGATGTATCTGTGTAGAGCCCCAAGGTATTTCAGAACCAAATGTCGTTCAAAGTCTTTGATACCCATTTTGGTGCGCAAGGTATGGAAGGTATTGGTGAACTCCGGAACTGCTTGGCCCCTCTCTTGGCGTAGTGTGGTCCATCTCATGTACTAGTCCTCATAGTTGCCAACAGGGTAATATTGTTCTTTTACCACATCCACAAAAAAATCCCAAGTGGGATCGAACCTATATATTTCAGACTCCTCTATCAAAATCTGCTCCCAATAAGTTTCCCACCAATGTTTGAAACGGGGGAGAGATTTAAGGAGTGCGAATGTGATCTTTTCTTTGTCGGAAAATTTGTGAACAGAGAAATAACCTTGTAGTAGATTTAACCATTTGTCTAGGGATTTTGCATCTATCTGTCCTTCAAATACAGGAATATTAAAAATTAACTTGTACCTTAAAAAGAGAGGTGCCTCCAAAGTGGCTGCTTGATGAAGATGCGCCTATTGCTATCGGCAGGCGTTGAAGGATGTGGGAAAAATTCTCCATCATTTCGTCCCTCTGTCGTGTGAGAGCTTGCTCAAGCAACATACTGATAGGATCGTCTGCTCTGTCGTTTTTCTTTTCTTCCGCCATTGAGGGTTTCTTGGGTGTGCGAGAGTGATTATCATCAAGAGAGACAAGATCGAGACCCATCTTGCTATACTCGAACCTCATCGGGGACATGCATTGAAAAAAAAACGATCAAGAACAACCTCCTCTGATACCACTGATCCGGATTATTTTCGGCATGAAATGAGAGCGAAGATATAATAAAGAAATGCATAGAGATATCGCAGATATTCAATAATATAACAAAAATGTATCAGAGATGCAACCATAAACATAGATATACAGTAATACATGATTTCTATTAATGAAAGAAATGTACATAGACTGTAAAAATACAAAGTGAAAGACTCGCTAGAATGGTGGCAACTTATCTCTAAGAAGAGATGTGGCGACTACTCGCATTTGCAAGAAGATGATTACAATGAGGCTCTGAAGGCCTTTTTACAATAAACCGGAATGCCAAAAACCCTAGACATTCAAAAACCTAACCCTAGGAGATTAAGCCTCAAAAGTCATGTGGGCCTCGTTTGGGTTAGTACATTAACTTCCCGGGGTCGTAACTTTTGCATACAATCTCCGTTTTAGGCGTATGATAGCCCGTTGGAAAGGTATCATCGAGGAGATTAATTTTGGGGCCTCAATCATGCCATAAGAAATCATTGAAAACATCAATCTCGAAAAACCTTCATTTGAGCCCTCAAAATGGCCCCGAAAGTTAAAAGTGCTAAAAATAGTAAATTGACAAAATTGCCAAAAAACTATTTTGAGCCAGTCGAAAAAGGTGGGTGGCCATCGATATCCACCTAGATCAATCCTCCCTCCTTAGGAAGAAATGGTCTCCATTGCATTGAGTTTCCTGGGGAGAGGGAAAAACGTTTGTTGAATATGCATTTTAGTGAGCTGCTTGCCTTGTTGGAGATGTCGCGCTGCTCAGTTTGTGGAAGTCTGTCACGGACCTGTTGAGGTTGAGGCTGTTCAACAAGTCGAGATACATGAGAGGACGGTGTGCAGAAGGAATCTTTATGTTTTGCTGCAGCCTTGTCGACCTGCTTCTATGGGATAGAAGGTGCTTGGGGCGAGGCTATAGTGGTTGCAGTGTCCTTCTGTTCTCCTTTTGAACAGATTGTGAAGAAACCAAATTTTGCAGTATGAGATACTACTTTGCTGCACTTTTTAGGTGGAATAGTAGTTTGAACTACCTTTGGTATTCTGTAGAGATGACCCCCCAAAGAGACAATGACACTACGAGGTCTAGACTCATAAATAGCATGGCGCTTCCACATATATGGCTAGCCCAAGAGAACATCACAGACATCCAGTGGGGCAACATCACATAATACTTCATCCTTGAAGGGTTGGATGCCATATGACAATCGACACTGCTGGATGACACGAAGATCTCATCCTTCGCAAAGCCACCCAATGTTGTATGGCTGCGGGTGTGGTGTTGTCAACAATCCCAACTGTTTGACAACCTCTACTGAGATGAGGTTCTTCTGTCTTCAGCTATCAACAATAAAATGTAGCGGGATCTCCTTCACCCACATCTGTGAATGAAAAAGGTGCTCCCCCTCTTTAGGATATGTTGGTTCTTCTGGTTGAATTGCTGCGGTCGCGACAATAGCAGTGGGGTTTGTGTCAATGATCTATACTTTACCAGTATTTTCAGAATCAGGGTTCGTCTCCTTGTCTTTGATATCGACCACCAATGACTGTTTTGAGCGACATTCATTGGTGTTGTGCTAGGGGCTTTTGTGGAAATCGCATCATTTTTCGGTGTCCTTCTTTGTCTTCCCGTGACCCTTCTTTTCTTGTGTTTTGGACTGGTTTTCGGGAGACTGTTTGTTAGGGATGTCTTTGTCATACTTTGGTGTTTGCGGATTTGCAGACCTGAACTCCCGTTTGTTCTGGTGCTTAAATTTCTGCTCGATTTTAACAGCATATCGATAGGCAGCACCGAGTGATGAGATGTCCAGAAAATTCATTTCAGTTTGGATGTATCTGTGTNGGTATGGAAGGTATTGGTGAACTCCGGAACTGCTTGGCCCCTCTCTTGCCACAGTGTGGTCCATCTCATGTACTAGTCCTCATAGTTTCCAATAGGGTAATATTGTTCCTTTACCTCATCCACAAAAAATCCCAAGTGGGATGGACCCCATATATTTTAGACTCCTTTGTGTAACTCTGCTCCCAATAAGTTTCCCACCAATGTTTGACATGGGGGAGAGCTTTAAGGAGTGCAAAGGTGATATTTTCTTTGTCGGAAAATTTGTGAACAGAGAAATAACCTTCTAGCAGATTTAACCATTTGTCTAGGGCTTCTGCATCTATCTGTCCTTCAAATACAGGAATATCAAAATTAACTTGTACCTTGAAATGCGAAGTGCCTCCAAAGTGGCTGCTTGATGAAGATGTGCCTGTTTCTATCGACAAGCGTTGAAGGATGTGGGGAAAATTCTCCATCATTTCATCCCTCTGTCCCGTGAGAGCTTGCTCAAGCAACATACTGATAGGATCGTCTGCTCCGTTGTTTTTCTTTTCTTCTGCCATTGAGGGTTTCTTGGGTGTGTGAGAGCGATTTTCATCAAGAGAGACAAGATACATACCCAACTTTCTATACTCGGACCTCATCGGGGACATGCACTGAAAAAAAACCGATCAAGAACAACCTCCTTTGATACTATTAATCCAGATTATTTTCGGCACAAAATGAGAGCGGAGATATAATAAAGAAATGCACAAAGATATCGCAGATATTAAATAATATAACAAAAATGTATCAGAGATGCAACCATAAACATAGATATACAATAATACACGATTTCTATTAATGAAAGAAATGTACAGAGACTGTAAAAATACATAGTGAAACACTCGCTAGAATGGTGGCAGCTTATCTCTGGGAAGAGATATGACGGCTACTTGCATTGGCAAGAAGATGATTATAATGAGGCTCTAAAGTCCTTTTTACAATAAACCGGAATGCCCAAAACCCTAGACATCCAAAAACCTAACCCTAGGAGACTAAGCGCCAAAAGTCATGTGGGCCTTGTATGGGTAAGTTAGTACATTAACTTCCCGGGGTCATAACTTTTGCCTACGATCTCCGTTTTAGGCGTATGATAGCCCATTGGAAAGGTATCGTCGAGGAGATTCATTTTGGAATATAAATAATTCCATAGGTTATCATTGAAAACCTATATCTTGAAAAACCTTCATTTGGGCCCTCAAAATGGCCCCAAAAGTTAAAACTACTAAAAATAGTAAATTGCCAAAATTGTCAGAAAACTGTTTTGAGCTAGTCTGAAAAGGTGGGTGGCCAGCGATATCCACTTGGATCAATCCTCCCTCCTTAGGAAGCAATGGTCTCCATTGCGTTGAGTTCCTGGGGGAGAGGGAAAAGCGTTTGCTAAATCTGCATCTTAGTGAGCTACCTGCCTTGTTGGAGACGTCGTGCTGCTTAGTTTGTGGAAGTCTGTCACGGACCTGTTAAGGTTGAGGCTATTCAACAAGTTGAGATACATGAGAGGACAGTGTGCAGAAGGAATATTTGTGTTTTTCTGCAGCCTTGTCGACCTGCTTCTGTGGGATAGAAGATGCTTGGGGCGAGGCTATAGTGGTTGAAATATCCTTCTGTTCTCCTTTTGAACAGATTGTGAAGAAGCTAAATTTTGCAGTATAAGATACTACTTTGCAGTAGTTTTTAGGTGGAATAGTAGTGGGAACTACCTCTGGTATTCTGTAGAGATGATCCCCCAAAGTGACAATGACACTACGAGGTCTAGACTCATAAATAGCATGGCGCTTCCACATATATGGCTGGCCCAAGAGAGCATCATAGACATGCAGTGGGGAAAAATCACATAATACCTCATCCTTGAAGGGTTGGATGCCATATGACAATCGACACTGCTGGCTGACACGAAGATCTTGTCCTTGGCGAAACCACCCGATGTTGTATGGCTGTGGGTGTGGTGTTGTTGACAATCCCAACTGTTTGAAAACCTCTGCTGAGATGAGGTTCTTCTGGCTTCCGCTATCAACAATAAAATGTAGCGGGATCCCCTTCAACCACATCTGTGAATGAAGAATGCGCTCCCCCTCTTCAGGATCTGTTGGTTCTTCTGGTTGAATTACTGCGGTCGCGATAATAGCAGTGGGGTCCGCGTCAATGATTTGTCCTTTACCAATATTTTCAGAATCATATTCTAAATCAGGGTTCGACTCCTTGTCTTTGATCACGGCCACCAATGACTGTTTTGAGCGACATTCATCGGTGTTGTGCTAGGGGATTTTGTGGAAATCACACCATTTTCCGGTGTCCTTCTTTGTCTTCCCGTGACCCTTCTTTTCCTGTGTCTTGGACTGGTTTTCGGGAGACTATTTGTTAGGGCTGTATTTGTCATACTTTGGTTGTTGCAGATTTGTAGACCCGAACTCTCGTTTGTTCTGGTGCTTAAATTTCTGCTTGATTTTAACAACATATCGATAGGCAGCACCGAGTGATGAGATGTATAGAAAATCCATTTTAGTTTGGATGTATCTGTGTAGAGCCCCACGGTATTTCAGAACCAAATTTCATTCAGTGTCTTTGATACTGAGCTTGGTGTGCAAGGTATGGGAGGTATTGGTGAACTCTGGAACTGCTTGGCCTCTCTCTTCCTGCAGTGTGCTCCATCTCATGTACTGGTCCTCATTGTTGCCAACAGGGTAATATTGTTTTTTTACCACATCACAAAAAAATACCAAGTGGGATTGACCCCATATATTTCAGACTCCTATGTGGAACTCTGCTCCCAATAAGTTTCCCACCAATGTTTGACATGGGGGAGAGCTTTAATGAGTGCGAATGTGTTCTTTTCTTTGTCAGAAAATTTGTGAATAGAGAAATAACCTTCTAGCAGATTTAACCATTTGTCTAGGGCTTTTGTATCTATCTATCCTTCAAATACAAGAATATCAAAATTAACTATACCTTGAAAGGCGAGGTGCCTCCAAAGTGACTGCTTGATGAAGATGTGCTTGTTGCTATCGGTAGGCGTTGAAGGATGTGGGAAAAATTCTCCATCATTTCGTCCCTCTGTCGCGTGAGAGCTTGCTCAAGCAACAGACTGATAGGATCGTCTGCTTCGACGTTTTTCTTTTCTTACGCCATTGAGGGTTTCTTGGGTGTGAGAGAACAATTGTCCTCAAGAGAGATAAGATAGAGACCCAACTTTCTATACTCGGACCTCGTCGGGGACATGCCCTGAAAAAAAAATGATCAAGAACAACCTCCTCTAATATCACTGATCCAGATTATTTTCGGCACGAATTGAGAGCGGAGATATAATAAAGAAATGCACAGAGATATCGTAGATATTCAATAATATAAAAAAAATGTATCAGAGATGCAACCATAAACATAGATATACAGTAATGCACGATTTCTATTAATGAAAGAAATGTACAGAGACTGTAAAAATACAGAGTGAAAGACTCGCTAGAATGGTGACAGCTTATCTCTGAGAAGAGATGTGACGGCTACTCCCATTCGCAAGAATATGATTACAATGAGGCTCTGAAGGCCTTTATACAATAAACCGGAATGCCAAAAACCCTAAACATAAAAAAACCTAACCCTAGGAGATGAAGCGCCAAAAGTCATGTGGGTCCCGTTTGGGTAAGTTAGTACATCAACTTCCCGGGGTCGTAACTTTTGCATACGATCTCCGTTTGAGGCGTATGATAGCCCATTGGAAAGGTATCATCAAGGATATTCATTTTTGGGCCTTAATTATGTTGTAGGTTATCATTGAGAACCACAATCTCGAAATACCTTTATTTCGACCCTCAAAATGGCCCCGAAAGTTAAAACTGCTAAAAATAGTAAATTGCGAAAATTGCCAGAAAACTGTTTTGAGCCAGTCAAAAAAGGTGGGTGGCCACTGATATCCACCTAGATCATTCCTCCCTCCTTAGGAAGCAATGGTCTCCATTGCGTTGAGTTCCTGGGGGAGAGGGAAAAGTGTTTGCTGAATCTGCATCTTAGTGAGCTGCTTGCCTTGCTGGAGACGTCGCGCTGCTTAGTTTGTGGAAATCTTTCTCGGACTTGTTGAGGTTGAGGCTATTCAACAAGTCGATATACATGAGAGGACAGTGTGCAGAAGGAATATTTGCATTTTGCTTCATCCTTGTCGACCTGGTTCTGTGGGATAGAAGGTGCTTGGGGCGAGGCTATAGTGGTTGCAGTGTCCTTTTGTTCTCCTTTTGAACAGATTGTGAAGAAGCTAAATTTTGCAGTATGAGATACTACTTTGCGGCATGTTTTAGGTGGAACAGTAGTGGGAACTACCTCTGGTATTCTGTAGAGATGACCCCCCAAAGTGATAATGACACTACGAGGTCTAGACTCATAAATAACATGGCGCTTCCATATATATGGCTAGCCCAAGAGAACATCACAGACATCCAGTTGGACAACATCACATAATACCTCATCCTTGAAGGGTTGGATGCCATATGAAAATTGACACTCCTAACTGACACGAAGATCTCATCCTTGGCGAAGCCACCCGATGTTGTATGGCTGCGGGTGTGGTGTTGTCGACAATCCCAACTGTTTGACAACCTCTGCTGAGATGAGGTTCTTCTAGCTTCCGCTATCAACAATAAAATGTAGCGGGATAGCGGGATCCCTTTCACCCACATCTATGAATGAAAATATGTGCTCCCCCTCTTGAAAATCTGTTGGTTCTTCTGGTTGAATTGCTGCGGTCGCGACAATAGCAGTGGGGTATGTGTCAATGATATGTCATTTACCAGTATTTTTAGAATCAGATTCTGAATCAGGGTTCGGCTCCTTGTCTTTGATCTCAACCACCAATGACTATTTTGAGCGACATTCATCGGTGTTGTGCCAGGGGATTTTATGGAAATCGCACCATTTTCCGGTGTCCTTCTTTGTCTTCCCGTGACCTTTCTTTTCCTATGTCTTGGAATTGTTTTCGGGAAAATGTTTGTTAGGGTTCTCTTTTTCATACTGTGGTTGTTGCGGATTTGCAGACTCGAACTCTAGTTTGTTCCGGTGCTTAAATTTCTGCTCGATTTTAACAACATATCGATAGGTAGCATCGAGTGATGAGATGTCTAGAAAATCCATTTTAGTTTGGATGTAACTGTGTAGAGCCCCAAGGTATTTCAGAACCAAATGTCATTCAGAGTCTTTGATACCCAGCTTGGTGCGCAAGGTATGGAAGGTATTGGTGAACTCTGGAATTGCTTAGCCCCTCTCTTGCCATAGTGTGGTCCATCTCATATACTAGTCCTCATAGTTGCCAATAGGGTAATATTGTTCTTTTACCGCATCCACAAAAAAATCCCAAGTGGGATCGACCCTATATATTTCAAACTCCTCTATGGAAATATGCTCCCAATAAGTTTCCCACCAATGTTTGACATAGGGGAGAGCTTTAAGGAGTGCGAAGGCAATTTTTTCTTTGTCGAAAAATTTGTGAACAGAGAAATAACCTTGTAGCAGATTTAACCATTTGTCTAGAGCTTTTGCATCTATCCGTCCTTCAAATACAGGAATATCAAAATTAATTTGTACTTTGAAATGCGAGGTGCCTCCAAAGTGGCTGCTTGATGAAGATGCGCCTGTTGCTATCGACAGACGTTGAAGGATGTGGGAAAAATTCTCCATCATTTCGTCCCTCTGTCACGTGAGAGCTTGCTCAAGAAACATACTGATAGGATCGTCTGCTCCGTCGTTTTTCTTTTCTTCCACCATTGAGGGTATCTTGGGTGTGTGAGAGCGATTATCCTCAAGAGAGAAAAGATCAAGACCCAACTTGCTATACTCAGACCTCGTCGGGGACATGCACTGAAAAAAAACCGATCAAGAACAACCTCCTCTGATACCACTGATCCAGATTATTTTCGACACGAAATGAGAGTGGAGATATAATAAAGAAATGCAAAGAGATATCGTAGATATTCAATAATATAACAAAAATGATCAAAGATGCAACCATAAACACAGATATACAGTAATACACGATTTCTATTAATGAAAGAAATGTACAGAGACTGTAAAAATACAAAGTGAAAGACTCGCTAGAATGGTGGCAGCT
>JZKD02S1429438.1:184812-195779 GCA_000966675.3 Picea glauca
ACACTAAGTTGAAGAGATATACAACATTCCATCCATAGACAGATTGACAAAGAGAAGTAGTCAACATGAATTTAGTGCAACTTTTGAAGGGTTATAATCAGAAGCATCCGAAGACCTGAGATGAAAATTTTATCTATATACAACACTCTTATAACATAAAAATCCATACTTCTACTAGTAAGCCACCTTTTTAAACTTTCTTTGGATATTTTCCACCTTCACCCTTGGATGTTGTATATGGAAAGCAAAGAGAAGTGAGGCAGGACCTCACAACAAATGCATTGAGAGTAGAAAATTAGTTGAGAAGATTAGGCAGATCCATTTGCAAGTACAAGTGATGTTGAAGAAGTCACATGAAAATGATAAGACTAGACACGTTCAACACAAAACCAAGAGGTCATTCAAAGTGGGAGACATGGTTTGGTTAAAACTAAAAAAGGAAATACTACAAGGTCCTGGTAATAAGATCAAGGGTTTGCGGTATGGCCTTTTAGAGATATTGGAGAAGGTGGGAGATAATTCCTACAAACTCAATCTACCCCCATACATGCACATTTACTCAGTAGTGAATGTGGAGAATCTGAAACTCTACGAGACTTCCATGTTGGATCAAGAAGAGGAGAGGTCCTACCTTCCATAGAGAACTTAGCACCAGATGCCCAGGAAGATTTGGAAGAGGACATAGTTTTGCAGAAGTAGTTCAGAACTACAAGACATGGACAACATGAATTTTGGTAGATTAGGTTGAAAGGAAAATTTCCAGGAAAATAAAAATGGTACTCGAGGGAGAAGGTAGAGGAAAAATTTCCTCACCTCATTCAATAAATATTTTGGGAACACAAATCCTCATTAAATGGGGATGTATGATCTGAATTAGATCATCATATTATTTATTATCTATCTTGATGCTTTAAAAGTGGAAAAATTTGGAGGAATTATCTTGCAGGGTCATTTTAATGGTAGGTCAGAAAATTGGGGTTTGAAACCTTTCCGAGCCATTTTGAGGCATCAAATGAAATTTTTGGGGCCACAACTTCGGGATATTTAGCTAGGATCCCATGATTCTATTCTACACATGGATACCTTTCCAATGGTGAAAAAATCATGTCAATCTCGCAAGTTGACCTACCATGTTGACCACCATGGTACGAGAGGATGCCACATCAACCCTCATTACTCATGCATATGGGGCCATGTGTGTAATTTCAAGAAGATTCTATAAGGTCCAAAACCTTATCACAATTGAGGGTTGAGGAAGTCAAAACCCTACTCGTAGATGGCTATTGGGCTATGTTAAATACCATGCTGCTAGAAGGAGAAGGGGTTCCAGTATTTTGCATTGTATCTTATTCCATAACTGAGCAAAACATATGAGAGCAGTATTTTGTGAGCATAACATAGCAGGAGGAGGATTCTATAGCAATTTTTTAGTCCACAATGTCAAAAGGTAACTCCATAGTGAGTTCCCATACCTTTGTATGTGCATTTTATAACTAAAGCAAAGAGAGAAAAGCATAGGCCTCACCTTCTAGCTGGGTTTTCTTCCGTATTGGGTTTCCTAAGGAAAATGTTGCGTTCATTTGTGTGGATGGTGTGTATTTTGTGCCCATTCTTTCATTTTTATATCTAATTTATTTCTTAAATTCAAGCTATAATCTAGAGATAATTAATCCGAGATCTAAGGAAATAAACCTCATAAATCTAAGATTTCATAACATTATAAGCTCTGTTGTGACGAACTGTTCTAGTGGAATATACATGGTAGTTTATAGATCATGTTGAAATCTCCTCACTAGATGTATATTCTCTAGTACCTTGGTGCCTCTTCTTAGAGGAGATTCTTCCTACATTTCTCATGGTGGGTCCTTGATGCAGGTGCTTTTGAAATTCAGACAAACTTTGTAGTAATACAACATTTAAATCATTTTGTTGTTCTTGAGCTTGAATTAGTCTTTCATTGCCTGTCCTATAGATTTGAAGTTTTTCTTTCAGTATTCTCATAGTTTCTGCATTTTCGAGGGAGTATCAACATTCCTTCTTTCATCTGATTCAATTTCTTGGTCACGTGATGCCTCTTCCATGCAAGGTACTTGTATGTCACTAATCACACTTAAACTTCACTTCTTTCTCTTTTGTGTTGAAACAAGAAAATTAACCTATTAATGTTATTTTAACATGACACATTTTGTTTATTTTTAACCTTTTTAATTGATCTTAGGTAGCTCTTTGTTGCAACTCAACTTTGGGTCTCATCTTTTAGTAGTCCAATGCTTGAACTCTGCACTAATACCACTTTGTAACATACCCAACCCCATTGAAGCCTTAAGGAGGTAGGGTGTTTGAAAATTTCTCCTCTTAAACATAGTTGCATAGTCACTTTTGAGCTTATGACGATGTTCTACTCATCGACAGCTTTCCAATGACTATAATCTTGCTCAATTCTAACTTTTGGGTAGGAGGTTATGGCCCTTTTATGTTGCCTAAAGGCTCTCATCTCTCCTGCCATGCCATCATCCATACATGTGACACATTAGCCCTGCTTATGTGGCACTCGTATGGTACCACCTCATCCCTTGTACATACTCCCCTTGGTATTCACATTTACTTAGGAAAAAGATCCATTTTCCGGCTTATCACATTCTTAAAAACTTTCGATCCTATGATGTATCATGCTAGAACTGTTTATTGGTGTGATACATTATTCCTTGAAGATTTTATCCTTGTGATCGACTTGTCTTCTCTTTATTACACTCATATAAATATTCTATTTGCACCCAATTGATTTGTGTTTTGCATCATATTGCAATCTGGAAGTCTTTCTTCCTTGTGACAAGAATTTGGCTCATTCTATCACATCGCCAAATATTTTGGTTCTTGCAACATATCGCGAGAAAATGTTTTTCTCATGATATGTCGCATCTTCTGAATTTTTCTGCTGGTGCGAGACATCTCCCACTCCTTGTCTTTCCTCCATTTCTTCTCCATTCCTTATCTTCTTCCCCTTGCCTTTTTTCTTCATCTCCTCACCTTTTCCTTCTTATTCTTCCCTATCACATTGAAAACATCTTTAATGTTTGTAACATGTCACAACAAAATATTTTTCTTGCAACATGTCACTTCCCTTAAATTTTTTATCTCCACAATGAATCTCTCTTCCTCTCTCTGTCACATCATGTAAAACTTATTTTCTTGAGACGAAGGGAGACTCTCCTTTTTATTGCATCACTTAAAACATTCTTCCTTGGTGAAGTATTGCACAAACATTTTATTCATGCAATACATCACATCACACTACATTTTCCTTTCTCGTGACAAGGTTTTCTCCCCTTTATCTCATCATCGAAATAATTCTCTTCCTGTGGTGTATCACATGAATTTTATCTTAATGCGATACAATACATTGCATGAAGTTAAGTTTCAAGCGATAAGCCAAAATCTTCAAAAATTTTCCAAGTCCCAAAATTTTTCCAAGCCTTTCGGGCCTCCCCATATCGCTTGTAAAATTTCTTCATGTGATACACAGGACTTAGTCAAGAGTTTTCCTTAGGAGAATTCCAGAAATTTCCAAAGTTTTCCTAAGGAAGGAAGAAAATTCTAGAGGTCCTCCTATGCCCCCATAAGACCAAAAACAAGACTCTCCTCTAATTTCATCAATTAAACCAACAATCAAAAACAAAATTCCTTTAAGGAAGAAATCCTCTACAAATTGATAAGAGAGATCTATTATACCTCAAATTCTTTGACTTGCACCCTCAAAATTACTAACATCATACAATAAGAAAAATCCTCATCCACATACTCATTTAAACTAGTAAAAATGCATGGCATTAGTCTCATAAATACATATAATTCAGAAATCGAGAGGGTCACAAGGTAAGCACACAACTTTCAAGACATCTACGATGACGAAGGATTTCTCAAGCCATTTCATCACAAAGTCCTTCCTAAGATACAATATCAATATACACAATTCTTTTCTTGTATGGGATAGCAGAGAGACATTGTCATCATATTCAACTTGCATAAGACTAAATTAGGTTATTATGACCATCACAATTAAGGCCAACCATTCTATAACTAGAATATCAACTAAGCCCCTAACATAATTGTAACATCATGCCTCCAACAAGAAACTCTTACCATTCATTCCATTATATATTTATTGCACCAACACATACACTAACAACTGATCAAGCCAAAATCATTGCTTGGAAACAATATCATAGGTACAAGTTAGAGCAAGAGTTAGGAGGTAGGCTCATAGCGGGCATAAGGTTTATTATGCCAAGTAGAATGCACACAATAATAAACCAYGAAGACCCTTTCTAAAATTTGAATTCAATCTGCAGACACTCATTGACTATACAACAATGACAATAAGGTACTCATACACAATCTCAATGCCTTGCTAGTAACTCACAAGCTAGGGCTTCTAGCAACATATGATTTCCTCATTCTATCACATCAAAACTATCACTTGTAAGGATATCCATATTGAGATGAAATATTTGAGAGGCCTACATAAGAAAATCAATTTAAATTCCTTAGGAAACAAATAGAGATTTAATCTTAANTTTTTCTTGATTTAGATTAAAAAATAATTAATGACGCATGCTTCTTTGAATGAAATTGACGGAAAATGCTATGAGTGCCTATATAAGGGTGTAGGGGAGCGCATGGTCACCAAAAGTTTGGGGTGTGGAGAGTTGGACAAGTTGGTCAACTTAGGATAAGGAATCATTGAAAGTTTGGGATGTGAAATATTTTGGGTTTGCTTTAATGTCCATGTTTTCTCTCAAAATGGCAATCTCAGTTTCATTTTCATGTAAATGACATGAAGGAAAGAAGTTTATTTGCATTGGATTCGGTTTGTTGTTTTTATTGTGATCGATTCTGTGCTTGAAAAATATTTCCATGGGATCCAACAGTCATTTCCCCGAAAGTCTCACATAAGACTCACTCTAAGCGGTTCAACAACAACGATGGCCAAATAAAAAAGCAGAAAGGTTGGGGGATTTTCACACCTTCAAATCTATTACAGGTATGGCCTACAAAATATAACCTTCAAATGATTTCAAAATTGAGCAAAGTGATGATATCTATATTTGTGTTTACATGTGGACTCTGCCCATGTTTCAGTGCAATGATTGGTGCTACACATGGGGTATAGTAATGTTATGTGGCACCAATATCTGCGTACATCAGGTAAGATGATGCAAATGAAACAAAATGAGTGAGCCAAGTGAAATCATTCCACAAGTGCTTAGATGGAATTTGCTACCCTGAGATCGAAGATCATACTCTAGGTTTGGAGATCATTTCACTTATGGATGGATTTGAAGGCGACAACCCAATATGTATTCTCAGTCCCCGACATTGGTATCTCAGCCTCGTCTATTCACCTCTTCATCAGAAGCAAGGGCAAAGGTAAAATCACGATCACAGAAATGGAAAAGGGTGTCAACAACTCTAAGATGTTGAAATTGTTGAAACAAGCATCAAACAGAGGACTCATAAGAGAGAAGAATTTGATGCTAGTGATTGTGCATGCAGATCACCTCGGGATGGCATCGATTGCAACAACAATACATGCATCGACTACAACAATCCTATGTCACTTACCATGTACATGGCCTTTTTATAAATTTTGTAATTTTAAATTATTTACAGTTTTTGAAAAATAGTGGGAAAAAACCTAACACACTAGGGATAATAAAATCCCATCACAACACTTAGCCCAATCACAAAATTCATATTATGAAATTGCAAAATATATATATTTTTTTAAATAACTAAAATAATAAATGTTTTGTTCAAAACATTGGGAAATTTGTTTGGATGGCGACAGAGTAATAGGAAAACATACCAATATGTACCAAGTAATATACCAAAATGGACTAGGTAATAGGCGATCAATGATTGTTGACCACGCGGGGAAAGATAGAGTCCCTGGTCAGAGGCAAGTACTAATAATGTGCTTTTGGAACCTCAATGATGTTTTCTTTGACTAGGTTTGGAGTTCAAAATATCTTAGTAATTTTTTTATTATTGTTCGCTTTCACTTTGTAATANATGTCCATGTTTTCTCTCAAAATGGCAATCTCAGTTTCATTTTCATGTAAATGACATGAAGGAAAGAAGTTTATTTGCATTGGATTCGGTTTGTTGTTTTTATTGTGATCGATTCCATCTATTCCGTGCTTGAAAAATATTTCCATGGGATCCAACAGTTATTTCCCCGAAAGTCTCACATAAGACTCACTCTAAGCGGTTCAACAACAACGATGGTCAAACCAAAAAGCAGAAAGGTTGGGGGATTTTCACACCTTCAAATCTATTACAGGTATGGCCTACAAAATATAACCTTCAAATGATTTCAAAATTGAGCAAAGTGATGATATCTATATTTGTGTTTACATGTGGACTCCACCCATGTTTTAGTGCAATGATTGGTGCTACACATGGGGTATAGTAACGTTATGTGGCACCAATATCTGCGTACATCAGGTAAGATGATGCAAATGAAACAAAATGAGTGAGCCAAGTGAAATCATTCCACAAGTGCTTAGATAGAATTTGCTACCCTGAGATCGAAGATCATACTCTAGGTTTGGAGATCATTTCACTTATGGATGGATTTGAAGGCGACAACCTAATATGTATTCTCAGTCCCCGACATTGGTATCTCAGCCTTGTCTATTCACCTCTTCATCAGAAGCAAGGGTAAAGGTAAAATCACGACCATAGAAATGGAAAAGGGTGTCAACAACTCTAAGACGTTGAAATTGTTGAAACAAGCATCAAACAAAGGACTCATAAGAGAGAAGAATTCGATGCTAGTTATTGTGCATGCAGATCACCTCGGGATGGCATCGATTGCAACAACAATACATGCATCGACTACCACAATCCTATGTCACTTACCATGTACATGGCCTTTTTATAAATTTTGTAATTTTAAATTATTTACAGTTTTTGAAAAATAGTGGGAAAAAACCTAACACACTAGGGATAATAAAATCCCATCACAACACTTAGCCCAATCACAAAATTCATATTATGAAATTGCAGAATATATATATATATATTTTAAATAACTAAAATAATAAATGTTTTGTTCAAAACATTGGGAAATTTGTTTGGATGGCGACAGAGTAATAGGAAAACATACCAAAATGGACTAGGTAATAGGCGATCAATGATTGTTGACCACGCGGGGAAAGCTAGAGTCCCTGGTCGGAGGCAAGTACTAATAATGTGCTTTTGGAACCTCAATGATGTTTTCTTTGACTAGGTTTGGAGTTCAAAATATCTTAGTAATTTTTTTATTATTGTTCGCTTTCACTTTGTAATATCCTTTTGATACTTTTTGTTGGAGTAAAGGTTTAAAAAAAACTTGGTTACTTTCAACAAGTGATGACTTGTGATAATGTCTCTCTCTTTTTAGTCCCTTCCTTTTAGGTTGGNTCGCTTAAGAGCTATCAAGGTGAAGTGCATAGAAGAAGATCAAGCTTGGTTATTTTTCCTGATTTAGATTAAAAAATAATTAATGACGCATGCTTCTTTGAATGAAATTGATGGAAAATGCTATGAGTGCCTATATAAGGGTGTAGGGGAGCGCAGGGTCACCAAAAGTTTGGGGTGTGGAGAGTTGGACAAGTTGGACAACTTAAGATAAGGAATCATTGAAAGTTTGAGATGTGAGATACTTTGTGTTTGCTTTAATGTCCATGTTTTCTCTCAAAATGGCAATCTCAGTTTCATTTTCATGTAAATGACATGAAGGAAAGAAGTTTATTTGCATTGGAGTTGGTTTGTTGTTTTAATTGTGATCGATTCCATCTATTCCGTGCTTGAAAATTTTTCCATGGGATCCAACAATCATTTCCCCGAAAGTCTCACATAAGACTCACTCTAAGCGGTTCAACAACAACGATGGCCAAGCCAAAAAGCAAAAAGGTTGGGGGATTTTCACACCTTCAAATCTATTACAGATATGGCCTACAAAATATAACCTTCAAATTATTTCAAAATTAAGCAAAGTGATGATATCTGTATTTGTGTTTACATGTGGACTCCACCCATGTTTCAGTGCAACGGTTGGTGCTACACATGGGGTATAGTAGTGTTCTTTGGCACCAATATCTGCGTACATAAGGTAATATGATGCAAATGAAACAAAATGAGTGAGCCAAGTGAAAGCATTCGACAAGTGCTTAGATGGAATTTGCTACCCTGAGATCGAAGATCATACTCTAGGTTTGGAGATCATTTCACTTAAGGATGGATTTGAAGGCAACAACCCAATATGTATTCTCAGTCCCCGACATTAGTATCTCAATCTCGTCTATTAACCTCTTCATCAGAAGCAATGGCAAAGGTAAAATCACGACCACAGAAATGGAATAGGGTGTCAACAACTCTAAGATGTTGAAATTGTTGAAACAAACATCAAACAAAGGACTCATAAGAGAGAAGAATTCAATGCCAGTGATTGTGCATGTAGATCACCTCGGGATGGCATCGATTGCAACAACAATACATGCATCGATTGCAACAATCCTATGTCACTTACCATGTATGTGGCCTTTTTATAAATTTTGTAATTTTAAATTATTTACAGTTTTTGAAAAATAGTGGGAAACATCCTAACACACTAGGGGTAATAAAATCCCATCACAACCCTTAGCCCAATCACAAAATTCATATTATGAAATTGCAAAATATAAAATATATTTATTTTTTAAAAATAACTAAAATAATAAATGTTTTGTTCAAAACATTGGGAAATTTGTTTGGATGGCGACAGAGTAATAAGAAAACATACCAATATGTACCAAGTAATATACCAAAATGGACCAGGTAATAGGCGATCAATGATAGTTGACCGTGAGGGGAAAGCTAGAGTCCCTGGTTGGAGGCAAGGACTAATAATGTGCTTTTGGAACCTCAATGATGTTTTCTTTGACTAGGTTTGGAGTTCAAAATATCTTAATAATTTTTTTATTATTGTTCGCTTTCACTTTGTAATATCCTTTTGATACTTTTTGTTGGAGTAAAGGTTTAAAAAAAAACTTGATTACTTTCAACAAGTGATGACTTGCGATAATGTCGCTCTCTTTTTAGTCCCTTCCTTTTAGGTTGCGAATATATGAATTAGTTTGTCNACTCTGCCCATGTTTTAGTGCAACGGTTGGTGCTACACATGGGGTATAGTAGCGTTCTGTGGCACCAATATTTGCGTACATCAGGTAAGATGATGCAAATGAAACAAAATGAGTGAGCCACGTGAAAGCATTCGACAAGTGCTTAGATGGAATTTGCTACCTTGAGATCGAAGATCATACTCTAGGTTTGGAGATCATTTCACTTATGGATGGATGTGAAGGCGACAACCCAATATGTATTCTCAGTCCCTAACATTGGTATCTCAGCCTTGTCTATTCACCTCTTCATCAGAAGCAAGGGAAAAGGTAAAATCATGACCACAGAAATGGAAAAGGGTGTCAACAACTCTAAGATGTTGAAATTGTTGAAACAAGCATCAAACAAAGGACTCACAAGAGAGAAGAATTCAATGCTAGTGATTGTGCATGCATATCACCTCGGGATGGATTCGATTGCAACAACAATACATGCATCGACTGCAACAATCCTATGTCACTTACCATGTACGTGGCCTTTTTATATATTTTGTAATTTTAAATTATTTACAGTTTTTGAAAAATAGTGGGAAAAAACCTAACACACTAGGGATAATAAAATCCCATCAAAACCCTTAGCCCAATCACAAAATTCATATTATGAAATTACAAAATATAAAAAAATATTATTTTTTTAAAATAACTAAAATAATAAATGTTTTGTTCAAAACATTGGGAAATTTGTTTGGATGGCGATAGAGTAATAGGAAAACATACTAATATGTACTAAGTAATATACCAAAATGGACCAGGTAATAGGCGATCAATGATAGTTGACCGCGAGGGGAAAGCTAGAGTCCCTGGTCGGAGGCAAGGACTAATAATGTGCTTTTGGAACCTCAATTATGTTTTCTTTGACTAGGTTTGGAGTTCAAAATATCTTAATAAATTTTTTATTATTGTTCACTTTCACTTTGTAATATCCTTTTGATACTCTTTGTTGGAGTAAAGGTTTAAAAAAAAACTCGATTACTTTCAACACGTGATGACTTGCGATAATGTCACTCTCTTTTTAGTCCCTTCCTTTTAGGTTGGGAATATATGAATTAGTTTGTCGTTATTTCTCACTTATTTCTCTTACTTTGCATGTAAATCGATGCATTTATTAACCTCTTACCCTGATTTTCATGAAAAACTATTGAAAACATTTTTTCTACACCAATCAATAACAATTTTGTCTTATTTGGCCTCATATCGAGGTGAGTATAATTTTTATTGAATTCTTAGGTTTTCTACTTAGAAATTGGGAGATCCATTTATGATATAAATTGTGAGGTGAATTAATGCTATGCCTCAAGGTAACATTAAATCAAATAATATTTGTTCTTCTTGGAAATATATGAATATTGTTCAATACAAATGAAGATGTTGAGTTATAAATTAATGAGTCTAACATGCCTTCAATCACATTTTAGCTCATGGGGTATCTTGAGGACCGTAATTGAATTCATAGTTATTCTCTACAATACGGTAGGTAGGGATTTAGATGGAAACATTTGGATGTTGTAACAGAAGGTAGAAGGTATCCAACTATGTGTGTTCATAGTGCTCTCACACTAGAAATGTGGTGGATATCATTTTATCATTTTATCCATATCATTTTATCTCTGGGATATATTCATTTTATCTTACTTGCAATTCTATTCCTTCAACATGCAATACATGTAAGGTTCTATAACACATACTAACTCTTGTGAATCTTTATTTCCTATGAGCTATCCATGGTGGGATCACTATATAATAATATGTTGATTTCATTGCATT
>JZKD02S1429439.1:0-11089 GCA_000966675.3 Picea glauca
AGTCAGTTAATTGAAGACTGGTAGACTAGTTAACTCAACTAGGTGGAAGTTCACTCCAGGAACTGCTTGAGAGACTAGACTAGGTGGCATTTCACTCCCGTAAATGTTTGTGTGTGTTTATATCACTATAGAACACAAATATGGTGCACTGTATTCTCCTCTAGTGTGCATTGGTTGAGTTATACATAGTATATCATATGTAAATTATTCATTATTCACAACTACTAATGAGAATTCTTCCATTCTTTCTCTCTTGCTTCTTCTTTCTCAATTTCTCTCTGCAAATGTGTGTGGTATTTTCTAGCTAGATCTATTCTATGAAGTTTCAAAACATTTACAAACATATCACTTTCTAAGTAGCCACATATATTGGTTGACGTATGTCAGGGTCAAACTGTTGAAGAACCTATGCTCTAAACACTTTACATTTTCTTCTAATCTCCGAAGTCTGAAATAATATGCACTGTTGATCCCATTGATGATAAATGGTCACAATCTCAAAATTCATAATTCTATGATAAGGATTTTGGACCTTCAATTTGGAGGACATTTTCCATATCTAATCTCCATCGTCGATTTCCCATTAAAAGATACAAGGGATCATTCGCATTTCCTTTAACCTACTCAAACTTCCATACTTATGATATAGTTGTGATCCATTGATTTGAGTTTGGAGTGGATGACCAGATCTATTTTCCACCACCGGATATTGGATAACCGAGTATTTACACTTAAATATTTTTTAACCTACTCCGATCTGATAGATTATTTGTTGAGCATATATCCACACTTGATCTATCTGGCAATCATAATTTCCTGATTACATTCAATGAGAATATCTCGACAAAATTGATCCAATGAATCCTATTCGTTTATGAATGATACAATGGTTCATTATATTCCCTGTATGATAATGTTTATTCAATGGATCACCATCGATCCATTCTTTGATCAATGATCGATCTTCCTCCTCATTGGAATGCCCACTTCTGCAACTTTAAAACTGCAAGTCTCATCTATCGACACAGTTATATATAAAATCCAATTAATGATAAGAGGATAACACACTAGAACATAACACAATGTTATTTCGATTAATGAATCACACTGTACATAGTTTACATAAGGCCCTCCTTTCCTTTCTTTCTTGATTGACATTCATTTGTCCACTTCTATGCTCATAGGTTTACAATGCATATATACACAATGGATTGAAACCAATTTCATTTCATATCCTAATTTACATCCTAAGATCCCTCTAGGATCCACAAAATACTCAATAAACCCTAAAAAGGTCTTCTAAGCCTCAACTTTTACGATATCTGTTAGCATAGGCAAATATGATTACACTCAATTAAAAAATCCCTACATCATGTGGTGTTGTAGAACTAAACATAGGAAATTCAAAATTAGATGTTTAGGGAACCAACTCCCTTGGTAAACTCAAGACCACCTAGGCCTAGTCAAACATGCTTGATTTTGGAGGTAGGATGCTCCTCGATCAGGATTCCAAGGAAAAACAATTGTTCATGATCTCCTTATCGTGAGTCGTCCTGCGTCCCAAACTTTAAGTTCATGCTTACTTGCCTCACTGTCTTTCTGCATTGTTGTTTCTTACAACTGTCCATTTTCTATGTTGATGTAAATCTTCTTTACTTTAGCATATCTTCTCGGAGACATCTTAACCATCAACATCCTCATTTCTTCAATCTTCGTGTCCATTCTATCCTCTAGATGGTACATAATGCTACAAACCTGTTGTTGGTATTTGTTGTTTCTATTGTTGACTGGATGTTGCACGTCTTCTTCATCCATGCCCTTGTTGTAAGTCACTCCAATATGCCCTCCAAAATCAAATTGAATCGAATATTAAAATTTCTCCTCTTCAATGCTGCAACTAAGGATTTATGCACACATTGTATATACAAGTGTAATGAAATCCTCTTTATCAATCCTTGGATTGATCAACCAGTCCTCCAACATCTTCAGTTCTCCCTCAAAATTAGTAAGCACTATATCAAATTGTTTTCCTTCAAATTTTGCTTTCTTTTCAGCAATAACAAGTTCTTGCAACTATTCCTCCGTCTCTACATCACTTGATAAAAAGTGATCTAGGTATTCATCATCATCATGAGACAATTTTGTCTCCTCCTTTTCTATGACATAATTATAAATATGTTTTCCTTCCCTTTCTTCAGTAACTACAGACATACAAAAAATGTCATATTTAAAAACACAAGGCTCCTTAGCCTCATTTGATTCCTCTGTCAGCACATCCTCATGTTGATATAAACTCCCCACATAGCCCATAAGACTCTCAATAGGTCTCTTTTCTTTCACATCATCCTCATCAAGGAATAATCCTTACTTTGGTTCACATAAATGACCTCCTTCCTCTACAAGTGACCTCTTCCTGAACTTAGCTCCTATGGGTTTCTCTTTCTTCATCCAAGCACTGAACCTGTGCTTCAAGATCCTCAAGATTCTCCTTATCTTCCTCACAAATAATTTCATCACATGCCACTTGAATCTCTTCTTTAGATTCCATCCTTGTATCTGGTTCTCCTCAATATTATTTTATAGCAGTTTCCCAATGTAACTGATTTGTATCCTTAACTTAGCTAATCCTCTTTCAAGATTCTCTTGACTCATTCTCTTTATGCCTTTTTTCCTTTCCATATTCCTTTTCTCTATTGTGGATTCTTCTAGAACCTTCATAATGACCATTAGTAGTCATTTTCATCTCCCTTCTTTGTGAACTTCTCCTAGTCCACTATGCATCAAGCCTCTGTAGCAAATATCCTCATTTTCTACCTAATACCTCTCCAAGATTCCTCCTGATCTATGGCCTTTTGGTATCACTATTTATCTCCTAGAACCCTATGAGCATCTCTCTTCTCCTCTTGCTTATGCACCTTGGATAAATTTCTCTAGAGAACTCCTCCTTGTTATATACACTTCCAATCTCCAGATGGAAGTAATTAAAACCTCTGTTGTTGCAAGGTTATTCTATAAATTCCTCTACCTAAGAATTTTGTTTTCTTTTTGTCACAAATCTACTACCTTTTTGTTGCTACCAACTATTCTCTGCTACCTACATTAACACTCCCTCATAACTAGAGTTAAATTTAAAATACCAACCATTACCTGTAAGATCTATCTATGAGATATTATCCCTCACATTCAATGAAATTGAATGGAAAACTTCATGTCCAATGGTTATGCAGTAACCCACTAAGGAATTATGTATCCAATTAATTTTTCTTCCTATCTGCACAATATTCTCTTTCTGTATCCTTTACAAAATTCCCAAAGAGAATTTCCTATCTCAGATATCGATTGATGGTGACCCTCTCAGGGATCTCCATGCCCATAGGTGCATATTTATTTTAAACTCTTCTACAATTCAATCTCTCAAGATATTCTCAATATTCTTATACGGGCCTCACAAATGAATCCCTTCCCTATAAGGAGGCACTCTATTGGATCAAAAAATTCATCTTCCACCATCAATCGAATGAGGCCACACTAAAAGTTGTCTTGTATCATCGGGCAATGGAAAAATAAAAATAGGTTTTGCATTGTTGGAAAATTGAAGTCGATGATATTGATGAAGATAAGCCAAGAGGCATAAATATCAAGGAATACGAGAGTGAGAATGAAGTGGAAGGAAAAGTTGTAAATTTGGATGCAATGGACTAGGGTCATCTGATTAGAACAAAGAAGAATAATATCCATATTGAATAAGTGAAAAAATGGCTATCATCGAAGACTATTGGGATAAGGAGACCATCACCTAAGTGGTATATATGCTCAAGGAATACAATGATTTGTTCCCATAGACCTTATCTTATATTAAGAGGATCGTTGTTTCCATTGGGGCCATGAAAATTCATCTCAAGATGAATGCTAAACTTGTTAAGTGAAGTCCCTACAACTTTAACCCCAAATTTAAAGAAAAAGTGCATAGGGAGTTGGATTGAATGGTATATGTTGGGATCATTATTTCCATAAAGGAGTCATATTGGATAAGTCCAATGGTGGTGCATCCAAAGAAGATAGATGAAATTCAAATTTGTGTTGACTTGCAGAACCTTAATGTCTCATGTGTGATGATCCATTTCCTACTCCCTTTACCGATCAAGTTTTGGAAAATTTCGGGAGATGAGAGTCCTATTCCTTTACATATGGATTTTCAGGATATCATTAGGTGTGAATCATTGAGGAAGATCAATAGAAGACAAAATTTTCTATGGAATGGGGATACTTTCCATATACAATGATGCCTTTTGGGATGAAAAATGCACCTGCGGTATTTTCCACGATAGTGGTATAAACATTCAAAGAATTTATACACAAGTTCCTCAAGGTCTACTTGGATGACTGGACGATATTCATCTTATTAAAAGTACACATGCAATCCCTTCTCTTGATGTTGGATAGATGTCGCCAGCTCCATATTTCACTAAATATGAAGAAGTGCATATTTTGTACATTGTTTGGTACATTATTGGGGAATTCCATTTTCAAGGATGGAGTTTTACTGTAGGATTGAACCAAAATCCAATACCTAAATGTGAGAAGGAAATACTACACTAGCTAATTTCAAAAGAGAGAGCAGAGAGAGAAAAATAGAATCAATCTTCACACATAAGAGACTAAGAAACCAACTCTAATCACAATGTATTAATCCTTGATAATGAGTACAATATATAGGACTCTCAACATGAGGATTAATGCACACTAGGTTGGGATTTCCATGTGCATGCTCAAGTAAAAAAAGTAACTTCTCCCAATAGCAACAATTAACTAAAGTCAAAAGTTGCTAATAATAAGAAAAGGTAAAAAATATAGGTGTGAACTTAGTGAGAACTCTACATGAATTAAACATGCATTCCAACATAGAAAAAATATCCTAGAATAAGACTAGAGTCTAAGAATGGAACTAAAGTCCTAACTGAGTGAGAATTTGCTAATTATAGAAAGTCACTAAATAAGTGAAGTGAGTTAACTCCAAGTATTAGATGGGTAATGAAAACTTCCGCAGGAGGATAATATTATTACTAAAGTGCACTCTATAGCCATGAAATAGGAAATATCTCCTAAAATTAAGGAAATAGGAATTATCTCCTAAAAAATAGGAATTTTCCTAATGGTAGCTAAAAATAGGAATTTTGCTAATGGTGGTTTATGAACCCATGGTTTTGGATACCCATGGTATTTTCCCATGGTATTACATATAGGATTCCACCAGCTAAAAATAGACCTACTATAAATAGACATGCTATAAATAGTAGTCCCAAATAGTAGGAAAAATGGAAAAAATGAATATGTCACTAAGTATGTAGTTGAGCATGTACCCCAAAAGTTAATAGACCAAGAGAAAATCGATACAATATTGGATATGGTGGCCCCCACTTTGGTCCAGGAATTGAATGCCACTTTGAGTCATATGGAATATTACTGACATTTCATTCATAATTATGAGAATATTTGTGCACCACTAGAGAACCTACTGCACAAAGACACAAAGTACTTCTTCAAGCAGAAATTCTAGGAAGAATTGGACAAACTTAAGGAGAAGCTAGTCACTACATTGATTCTAGTCTTCCACGAATGGTCTAAGATATTTCATGTTCATGTATATGATTCATCCATTACACTAGGAACATTTCTTGTGTAGTCAAAGGAAGGGAATATTGATCATATGATTTACTTTTCCAGTCACAAACTGTTTGATTCTGAAAATAATTATACAATGACTAAGCCTGAGGGCCTCTATATGGTATATGCTTTGCAGAAAGTTTGGCACTATTTATTGGGAACATTGTTTAAATTATTTACTAAACATTTAATACTCAAGTATTTGTTCAAAAATCCAGTCTTGTCTAGGAGAATCTGTTGTTAGTTGTTTCTCTTCTGAGAATTCCAATTTCAGGTGGTTGTAAAATCGAGAAAATATAATATTAGATTAGATCAACTATCAAGGATTGAGTTCATAGAAATTTGTAGGAGCCTTGATAATGAACTCCCTGATGCACAAATTTTCCAAGTAGAGGTGGTTCCTGATGAATTAGACGATATTATTGAATTCCTCACTTTAGGATAGCCCTTGATGGGGTATACTAAGGCCCAACATGATGAAGTAGTGACCTAGAGTGTTGACTATCAATCGGTCACTAGAAAATTACACAAATTTTGGGTGCATGGAATTATGCGCAGATGTGCCTTAGAGAATGAAAGTGACACAATCTTGTTTGAAGAACACAAGGCTATTGTAGGAGGCCATAACACTGGTAAGTCCATGGTGCAAAATCTCCTACAATCTGGGCTATGGTGGCCCTCACTTTTCACATATTCCAAGGAGTATTATAAGTGGTGCAATGTATGTTAGTGCAATTAGAAGCCTTGCATTATAGATAAACTACCTATGTTTCCCATTACAACATTGGAGTTTTTTTATAAGTGGGTCATTGAATTTGTGGGTCCCATCAATCCTCCCAGGTGTAGGACATGTGTCTGCTACATCATTACAACCATAGGATATTTGACAAGATGGGTCGAATTCATGTTGGTAAAGGACTGTACTAGAGAAATAGTAATGCAGTTCATGTTTGAGAATGTTATTACTAGGTTTGAGTGCTTGAAGGTGTTTATGAGTGATTCGGGATTTCACTTTATGAATGATACCATCCATGAAATCACCCAGTAGTTCATAGTCCACCACCCAAAGAACACCCCATATCATTTGCAAGCTAACAATATAGTTGAAGCGTGCAATAAGATTTTAGAGCATGCTTTAACTAAATTTATAAATGTACAGCATGAGGACTGGGATCGATGAATGCCCAAAGACCTGTGGGAATATCGAACAACCTATAAATGATTTATTAAGTGCACCCCCTTCATGTTATTTTATGGAAAATAATTAGTCATGCGCTTGAGCTTATTGTTCCCAACCTACACATTGCTATAGCTACCAACATGACAGTTGAGAAATCACTTCAATGAATATTAGATGACCTCATGGAGCTGGAGGAGGACCATATGGTGGTAGGATTCATCTAGGTGGTCAATATGAAGAGACAAAAGGCATGGTACAATCAAAACATACTCCATAAACTTTTTCAACCATCCTCCATAGTATTGGTATATGATAGAAAATATTTACAACACCATGCTAAGTTACACATGCATCGGTTGGGCCATTTATTCTTAGTCTACATCAGTGAAGCTAGAACATCTAAGTTGGCCACATTCAGGGAAAAATTCTCAAGAGACTTGTCAATGGGAGTAAGTTAAAAGTGTATTATGGCCTGCAAGGGTCATATATCATTTAGAAACATTTATCTAGACTAGAGTTAGTGTAGTGTGGGCATAGAGTAGGGTGCACAATAGGTAGAAAGGTACATAGTCAACATAATTAAACACTTTTTTTGGCAGCACAGGACATGATCCAGTCACACAGATGGACTGAATAGATTGACAAATTTGCAAATTCAAAAGATTTCAAATTTTAGGTGAAGATATGAATCACCTACAAGGTATTGGATCTGATAGGGGACTCACATTAGATTAGTTTGAGATTCCTGGAACTACATGAAACTAAAATTTCAAGCAATCTAGTTGTTCATATCAAACATGGACCAAGTACATAATTATTTATTATGCCACATTCCAAAAGGCACATCACTAGTACAACATATCAAGACTGCTATCAACTATCTTGTGGGAATCAATCATGGTTTTGTAGCTCTTTTCTGGTTGTCGACATGAGTTACCCCTTTACCTAGTTGTGACATGTATTTCTAGCTATCACCCACTCTATATTTACATGTCCCCACCTATAGATTCATCAGATATATCCTCCATCCATCATTCTCTCATGTCCCCATCAATTGATGAGCATGTGGTTCCAATTATGATTTCAATGATAGTTCCAATCTTAGCCTAAATTCTAGTCTTCCAACTAGGTTTTCCTTCCAAGGACAGTCTCAGGAGATGATTAGGTTCGTGTAACTCTTAGTTTGAGAAGGAGGTCAAGGATCCAACAATCCATTTCTCTTAGCAGTTGACAATTCGAACCCAAATGTTAGGCATGGGTCTCAACCTCTCATTTACAAGCAAGATACAACACACCACCACATAGTTCTATGAACCATGCTTCATAGCTACGATAGTATGCCATATATCTAATATGAGAGTTAGTGTTCCTATAGCCATGGATGATCACCTTTGTTAAGGAAGGTAGCCCAATGTTGTGAGCTACCCTCTCTAGTGGGTTTAGTAATTCACGTATTCCATCCTCTACAACTATATCAACAAGACAGGAGGATGACAAAGGTCTTCATTGATGGAGCATTTCCTTGGGATATACTTCTTCTAGGTTAACTAGGCCAAGTTCTAGTTGTAGAGATTGGTGTAGTTTGAGGGTATTTTTATGGATGGTGCACTTCAAAAATATCTGTCACTTACCATGCTAGAAACCCTTGGAAATAACAAGCTCTAGATTATGGAAAAATGAATCCCAAATTTGGTCATATAATGTTGATGATTTTCTCTTACTCAATTTTATACCTAGTCACACCATAAGTGAGGCAATAGGCTCGAGGATGAGTCAAGTAATAATGTTGGGGGCATGTTAGCAACCAATGTTTTGGGATAAATATTGGGTGCAGGAATAAAAACAATTGTGCGTACACTACAATTTTTCATACACATCAATAGTTGTGCAATGGAAGACAAAAGGCACACATGCTAGTCTGAGTCCACTATGCATGTCAAAAATCAAGAAGATATTGCATACATGTTGAAATCAAGAAGAGTATCTTCAGGAAATCTTTCGGAATGATTTAATTAGGAAACACGAGATATTGTGGAGAAGTTAACAAATGAGATGGAAAGTTAGTTAAGACTACCACCACTCCAAATACAATATGTGGAATACATGCAGGTGAAAGAAGTGTGTGGGACTGGAAATCAACGGAGTGAGTGGAGAAAAGCCAAAAGTGACATAGCGTGAAAGAAAAGAAGGAAACAAAAATGGAGCAACAATGACACAGATCAGGTTGTTTATTGTCATTCATTTATTAGGTTCATTCCGAAGTCTGTTTGTCAAGTGATGAGTCTAGCTAGTCTTAGCAAGGGTCTATTTGTGAGTCTGGTCTTGCATGTAACTGAAATAAGTTTTGTATGAAATCTATAATAGTTTCATCTTAATATTACATGAAGAGTCTGAGATAAATCGCATGGCTCCTTGTAATTATATACTGATGGAATTTATGACAGAAAAGGGAAACATTTATGATGAATTATGAGTCTCTTAGTCCATGTATGCTACTGTGTGAATGAAAATAATACAAGTTGTGGTTATTCCTTTCAATTGTTGTGTTGATTATGTTCCCAATGAATGCATTTTTTAATGTTACATGATGTTAATATTTAAGTATGTTGCAATGGAATGCATGAATTCCATTTCCTATGTAATTTAAACCTTCATAACCAAAACAAGACCAAATGGTCTATGTGATTCTCATGGCATCTTGGGTGAGGCCTTCTTCAATACTTGGCTGAGGATTGATATTAACGCCTTGGGTATTTTGTTGGTAAACTCTGAATGAACCTTGGGTCATCAACCCCCAATGTTAAGAAGGATGTGTGTAAGAGATCCAACACATTTATAATTATAATAGTTATTTTATATATTCTATTTTATGTTGCAAAAACTATTAAATCTCAAACATAGTAAATATGAACATGGTAGTTGTGGTAGGATTTATTATCATGCATTTTTCAGTGAAATTTAGAGTATAATTGAACCCAATATACAAATTTTTTTATGGTACTTACTTTCTTTATGACATGGAAATTAATGTTTGAGAACAAGGCATAGAAATTATGATGAATGGATATGATGAGAGTGATTCAAGGGAATCAGAGGGTATGGACATTTTTTTAACCCATATATTGACAACTTTTTAACCTATATGTTTTTTATTTTATCTTTAACAAGTTAACAATTTTAACAAATTAAACAACAAAATTAAAATCATCAAATCACTTGTGTGAAGATCAAATTGAGAAATTGAGAAATGAATTAAAATGTATTGAAATGATTGAATAGAGAAGTTGTCATGCCCCATATTATTATTATTTTATGATAATAATAAAAGGAATATAATATTACTTCGTATGAACAAATAATAATAATAAAGAAGTATATCATAACTATTCTAAAGGGGTTCATCATAAGTACTTGTTATGGTTATTTGGCTAATTAAAGAAAATGGAAAAATAAGTAGTGGAAATTATGAAGAAAGCCTAAAAATATAGTAAACAAGTAAATAAAGGATCCTAGGGGATCTTTTCCTTTACCTTAGATGGACTCTATATACAGAGGGAAAAGGGGGAGGAAATGAGATCTCTCATGGGCTGAGAAGAAGGCTAAATAATTGTCGGTTGGGTAGTTGATTAAGGGCTTGGGGTGACATCCTAATGAATATTACACTAGCAAGGTCTATTGTTGGGTGGAGACTCATCCCCCACTTTGTGGTGTTCAATGATCAAGGTATAACTACATTTATGAAGTCATCAAGTTCCACTTAAGTCAGGTTCTTCAACATAGGTAAGTTCCTCATCTCTTCTGTGAGTTGATTAAATTACATTAGGGTTTTCTAAATCACAAATGAATGGTTATTTAATTGGTTAATTTATATGTAGTTATCTTTGTTAGAATTTTTGGTCATTACATATAGTATCAGGGCATTGGTTCTAATGCTTGAGACCTATAAGCCCTCCCAATTATGATTTTTGAGATTATCATCAATACATAAATTTAATTTTTAATCCAAGTTTTTGTTGGCTTCTCCATTAACCATACAAATAACACTAGTATGATGTAGTATTTTGACTTGAAATATGAATAATCCTAATGTTTCCTATGATTCATCTAACCATACTCAATCCCAATATTGGAACATTATTATTATAATCATAAGAAAATGGAAAAACCTAGGTAATCCATTAAAGATAAAATATTATAAATTAGTATACAAGAAGGAAATAAGTACAGATATGGAGATATCAGGTT
>JZKD02S1429450.1:0-11089 GCA_000966675.3 Picea glauca
AATGGAAAGGTTTTAAAGGGTGTCAATTAAAATATATATTTGCGTACCTCATCCAATGCAAAATTTGTATCATCCTTCTTATGTATCTTCTTCTTGATCATCCAACTCAACATTTGTATCAACATCTGGTTTAGAAACAATGTTGAAAGGATTGATGATATCGTCATCGTCATCAATGTCATTTTCGAGCATATCTTCATCGATATCATCATCTATAACTGACACATTGTCTCCTACACTTGGTTCATATTCTTTGTCTTCTTCATCTGTCAACCCATATTCTTCCTTCTCTATATCTACATGATATTATTATTCAATATCTTCCACTTCATAAACAAAATTGAAATCCGTAAAAGATCCATTTTAGATAGAGAAAAATACTTCAACATGATTTGTGGTGAATCTCCTAAAACATGATACATAGGCCATGATAGTTGTGCAAATTATGTATCATAGTATCACGTTTTTGTCTCATGTTTTCCCACATGCCATGAGATTGAATTTCATGAGATTTTGAATCTTCCCCATTGCGAAAGATTTAACCCACAACCTGCAATGGACGTAGAATGGAATATATTGGTCTTCTTAGTGATTTGGAAAATGAAAGGGGAAAAGAGAGAGAAAGAATGAGCCTTGGAGGTTTTATAGATGAAATCCGGGTGAAATCCTAAAAATTAGGGAATTCACCACCAAAGGAAAATTGCCTAAAAGGACTAATTGATTCATCATATTGAAATCCTAAAAGAATTATAGGGAATTCACCACCAAAGGGAAATAACTCTAAGGGACCAATTAATGCACATGATGAAATCCTTAAAAAAAGGGAAATTTCCTCAACAGGGCAATTGATGTGTAGGAAATCCCAAAACTTAGAGAAATCACTCTAATGGACTAGTTGATGCACTGGGGTCAAATCCTTAAAAACATGGAATTTTCCACCATAGGAAAATTTCTCCAAGGGACCAAGAGACGAATGGACCAACAGACCAATTGATGCACCAAGGTGAAATCATAAAAATAGGGAATTCACCACCAAATTTAAAACACTCCAAGGGACCAATTGATGCACTTAGGGTGAGATCCTTGATGTAATCTTGGATATTGGGGGAGATTTCTGATATAATGAAAGATTGGATGTTTGCACATGTTAATGGCTCATTTAATCCTATGAAATTTTTATGGAAGAGGTGATGTGTAGACATATAGAGAAGAGTTTAAACTAGACCCTCTCCAAATATAAGACGTGTTGACTTCCAAACCCAAATGTCTAGTTCTAATGTTGCAGACCTTATTGACTCTTTTATGTAGACACACTTGAGTTTTGGTTAATCTCAAGGTATTTTGGTTATCCCTACAGTTGGATTTCACTATGTTCCTCCATCTAGATCATTGAAAAATACAAGGCTTCATTGGTTACAGGTATTGGGTGATTGTCATCATCATAAGGTTCTCCCTTAATACACTAAGTGGTTTCACCGTTATGTAAGATACAAATTGCAAATGAGCCTACTAATTGTTAGTAGAGGTTTGATGGAATACCATTACATGTATTATAAGTATTTTCCACAATCATTCCATTGTAGGAGACCACATTTCACTCATGTTCACACATAGGTAGACAATGGAAAGGTTTTAAAGGGTGTGAATTAAAATATCTAGTTACATACCTCATACAATGCAAAATTTGTATCATCCTTCTTCTGTATCCTCTTATTTATCATCCAACTCAACATCTGCATCAACATCCGGTTTAGAAACAATGTTGAAAGGATTTATGATATAATCATCGTCATCAATGTCATTTTCGAGCATATCTTTTTTTATATCATCATCAAGAACTGACACATTGTATCCTATGCTTGGTTCATCTTCTTCATCTTCTTCATTTTTCGACCCATATTCTTCTTGCTCTAGCTATACATCATCTTCTTCTTCAATATCATATTTGTCATCTACAATATACTTTACTATCCTTCCTCTTGGATCATATCTAACAAAAAATGACCAATCCCTCTTACCTGGAACCTTTGATTAAAAGACGTGTTCACATTGACTTTGAAAAACATAGGGGTCATTTGCTTTTTCAAAAATCGTTGTTTTAATCATCAAAAAATCATTGGCATGTTGAATAACAGTTCTTTCCTCATCATGTTCATGCATTCGTAACCTATACCATTTGACATAAAAAAAACTAATTTGAAGGAATTAAAGTCACACTCAATTATATCATTCAAAAACCCATAGTATCTATTTTTCAGATTCTCAAGGACGTTTGTCACTCCTAGAGGAAACATCAGTGACCTGGAATACTGCAGTTATCCCACTATCATAATTTTTCCTGGTTTCATCCAATTGTTTGATGCAAAATTTATGACCATTTCACCACATAATCCTGTGGTGTTTCAGCTACAATATGCCATACATGTAAAAGATGCATTGTCAATTAATAATAAACAAATTTATTTAACTTGCTAAGTATAATATGAAAAAAACACACCTACAGTCACATTAATATAATATTAAATAACTGAATAAAATGGGTGAATTTGCTTGCCTTTCCATCTTTCAAACAATATGCTAAATCTATTTCCCTCTGCGTAACATCGGAATATCCATTACAACGATCTTATATAACCAATTCACACAGTTCTTTTCATGATAACCTACCAAGATGATGTTGTTTACATCTATCAACCCATACCTTCATCCAATCAAGATTGTTTGAAATGTATAAATATAGTGCATCACAATCTTGAGCAACTGACCGATCAAAAAATCACAATTCACCAATATTAAATATTAGTTATAACCATGGTAAATATTAATAAATGATGAAAGAATAAATATTAAATGAGCATTTGCATATACACAAAAAAATGAAAATTTATATTCATTACAAATATCCACAATTTAATTACCTCTCACATTCTTCATTGTACCTTTCCCCAACAACTTCTCCCCTTCAATTTTTTTGATGGAGTTCACATCCCAAATGAAATCCACTACATGCATAGCTTGCATTGCTAATTTAGGAAGATAATAACTAATATACACCATGGATTCATACACCATAGAACCCTCCACCATAGAACCATCATGAAGTGCTCTTTGTCTAACCAAAGCCTTCAATGATTTAAAGTGCCTCTCCACCATCCACATTGACCTTATGTGTACAGGTCCACAGATTTCAATCTCTTGAACTTGGTGTATGCGGTAGTGTTCTTGTGCATTGAAAAATGGTAGAGGTAGATACTTCTACATTTCACACATTAGCTGAGAAATTTTTCTCTTCCAATACTTTATATCATCTTCATGGATTTATTTCAATGACAACCATCTATAGATCATGACGCAGAAAAATAACATGTTTCAACAAACCATAATACATATTACATTACAAGTAAAACACATGCCATTAAGTACAACAGAAAATTGAAATTTGTTTTTCATATATATTGCAACTACTTACCTCATGTATTTTCAATGATCATATATAACTTGTTTGACATTGTTGTCAAAGTCATTTGGGAGAGATAAAGGTATAACGTATTGTAACAATAAAAAAAAAAATCATTACTTGTTTCAAAACTAGAAAAAAAAAATATCAAAAAATGTATATGACAAATATATAAATATGAATATTAAAATTATTAATCACCTTAATGAAGGTATTCCAATCATGTGTTTTAACCCCACCAAATTCATCTTTCTTATTTAAGATATTCTTTATGTTTGAACAAAAACCTATCGGAAATTTAATTCTTTGAATGACCTATTTTACACCATTGCTTTGTTTCTCTGTTAACAACCATGAAATGTTATTTTGGTCTCCATCCCTATTTGATCAGATCACACTTTGCATTGCATGATTGGCTTCTTGAATGTCATTACAAATTTTGACAATTTTTTCTTTATCCCTCTTGCCATCTATGATTCACCATAATGTTTATGTCACATTCTTCCTTATATGCATTGTATCAAACAAATGAACTATTTTTATATCCTCATAGTAAGGCAATTGTTATACCCCTAAAATTCCCTACTCATGCATACATGGCATTGTCCCTCTTACTTGCATAATTTGCCAAATCATTTTTGACGAGATCTACTTAAAAAAACAATTTTTAGAGCATGTACACGCCCTGCACCACTACAACCCACGTACATAGGATTTATACATGCTAGAAATACCACATACATATGCTTGTTTCCCAATACACAACCCGTGTATACCTCCAAAAGTCATAAAAATAAAAAGTTGTAAGTAATTCGGTGGAATTCACGGGTTATTGGAGGTTTCCCAACAAATTCACCTGCTATAGCCCTTCCCCCAACCAAATAACCATACTTTTGTCATATAAAAGGAGGTGTTGGGATATCATTTTATGTCTAAGAATAAGAACAATGAAACTCTACCCAATTTCACTTTCCTTCCTTTCCCAAACATTTGCTACCTTTTGTGAGTTACTGCCTCAACACTTCCTCTTCAACCACTTTTCTTCCATCCAATCCATTCCCTTTACTTGAGGTGATAAGTAGATTGTGAGAAGAAGCTTATTGAATGTGCACTTGGATCATTATAAAGAGGATCCCAGACTAGGTTTACGGAACGATGGCCGACATGGATTGTAAGCTTCAATCTTTGTTTGATGAATAAAATAATCTCTTTTCCCTGTCCCAAATGATGATGTTTTTTGTATTTTATTTTATTTATACATAGCATTTGACATCTAACCCTAATTTATGAATATAAATAGCATGCTTGTAGTCCTTGTTTTCATAGTCTTGGATGCAGGCTAGCCATGGAAGGAGACTTGTAGTCTTTGGAACTAAAGATCTTGAGGAGTTCATCAATAGATGTGGGATAAAAGGTACAATAACTGATCTTCTCTTATAATTCTTTTGTTCATTGATTTTGGTATGTTTGGGTTATAATAGAAACTAGATTGAATTTTAGATGGTCATTCACTCTGTCTATATCGTAAACCCTGGTATAGTCAAAGGGGGGATTTTCCCGCTAGCAACAACCTCATTAATTTAGTGGGATAACATTTCAGTCCTCATGGAAGCCCATTATGACTACCTTCATGACGACGACATTGATGAAGCATAAAAAAAATCATAACACTATTTATCAAATGCGATAAAATAGATTGAATATTTAAAATAAAATTTCAAAACATGATTCCATTTACGATGCATAAAAAAAATGCATACCTCGAGGATTAATTATGTCATATGCCAAATTCCAAAGGCGAGGTGTCATTCTTTGTGGTTTTAGTCCAGTCTCTTGTTTCCCATTGAAAAGATCTTTTCCAGTAGTACGATACTTATGGTTCTTAGAGAGGAGATTTCATAATCATCAAAAACCTCAGTTCCAAATTTTTTTGATCGACAAGATTTCATATTAGGACCACAAACTGGACATTCAAGTTTAACCTTTGTTTGAAGACATGCAACAAATAGATTAATGTGAATTATTAATATACAAAAGGATTATTTAAACAACATGAATGATATATTCAATTAATTATATACTATTCAAATGTGCAATATGGAACGTTACATACCACAAAAATTTGTTAGTCCTAGGGCATCATGAATTGTCCATAAAAGTATTCCATGACATTGAAATCTCTTCTGCCCAATTGGTTTACAGATGTCATACATAGTGATTCCCTCCCATAAATTTAATATCTTGTCGATAAGAGGATTGATATTCACATTCATATATTTAACTTGGTACTTACCTAATTATTTTAAATTACACAAAATTACTACCATGGTATGTATATATACATAAATAAATAAATAAAAGATATTATGCAAAAAAAGAGAAAAATGAAAAATTTACATTCGAAAAATTAATGTAAACAAATACCTAGAACAATCATTGTCAAAATTATGTGCTCCCTCTTTATTGACATCCAAGGAGGAATGTTATTTTTGATTAAAAAAATAGGCCAAACTGAGTAAACAGACTGAATCTCTCCAAATGGATTAACACTGCCATTTTCCAATGAAAGCCTAACATTATGAGGTTCATCTGTAAATTCTGGCCATTTTTCAACAATTTTTTTAAATGCATAACCATTTGTAGGCATTCAAAGAATTCCATCTTCAATTCTCTTTCGTGCATGGTAATCCATAAACTGTGCTATGCTTTGGCACCTGAATAGTTGCTGCAAACATGGAATTATGGGAATATGCAGGAGAACCTTTTGAGGCACCGTTTTTGTTACTTGATCGGTTCGATATCTACTGATACCACATACCGAGCATTTTGTTTTCAATGCATGTTGTCCATAATATATAATATTATCATCATGAAATGCATTTATACTTTGATACTCCATTCCAATGTCTTTCATAATGACATGTAAATCTCGATACGTGTGATGTAAAATATTTGACGAGGGTAACAAAAATGCACCTAACAATCTAAAACACAAGCAATGACTAGTTAATGTAAAGAATAGTAATTTTAAATATCGCATTTTTATTTTACACATTAATTAACACTAAAAAAGGGGGGGAAAGTCAACCTTTATGTAGATGTGATGAAACATATTACATACCTTAGGATCTGTGTCATACAAGTGTTCAACAAATAATTAATAACCTTTAAGTTCACCAACAACAATGNCTACAATATGCCATACATGTAAAAGATGCATTGTCAATTAATAATAAACAAATTTATTTAACTTGCTAAGTATAATATGAAAAAAACACACCTACAGTCACATTAATATAATATTAAATAACTGAATAAAATGGGTGAATTTGCTTGCCTTTCCATCTTTCAAACAATATGCTAAATCTATTTCCCTCTGCGTAACATCGGAATATCCATTACAACGATCTTATATAACCAATTCACACAGTTCTTTTCATGATAACCTACCAAGATGATGTTGTTTACATCTATCAACCCATACCTTCATCCAATCAAGATTGTTTGAAATGTATAAATATAGTGCATCACAATCTTGAGCAACTGACCGATCAAAAAATCACAATTCACCAATATTAAATATTAGTTATAACCATGGTAAATATTAATAAATGATGAAAGAATAAATATTAAATGAGCATTTGCATATACACAAAAAAATGAAAATTTATATTCATTACAAATATCCACAATTTAATTACCTCTCACATTCTTCATTGTACCTTTCCCCAACAACTTCTCCCCTTCAATTTTTTTGATGGAGTTCACATCCCAAATGAAATCCACTACATGCATAGCTTGCATTGCTAATTTAGGAAGATAATAACTAATATACACCATGGATTCATACACCATAGAACCCTCCACCATAGAACCATCATGAAGTGCTCTTTGTCTAACCAAAGCCTTCAATGATTTAAAGTGCCTCTCCACCATCCACATTGACCTTATGTGTACAGGTCCACAGATTTCAATCTCTTGAACTTGGTGTATGCGGTAGTGTTCTTGTGCATTGAAAAATGGTAGAGGTAGATACTTCTACATTTCACACATTAGCTGAGAAATTTTTCTCTTCCAATACTTTATATCATCTTCATGGATTTATTTCAATGACAACCATCTATAGATCATGACGCAGAAAAATAACATGTTTCAACAAACCATAATACATATTACATTACAAGTAAAACACATGCCATTAAGTACAACAGAAAATTGAAATTTGTTTTTCATATATATTGCAACTACTTACCTCATGTATTTTCAATGATCATATATAACTTGTTTGACATTGTTGTCAAAGTCATTTGGGAGAGATAAAGGTATAACGTATTGTAACAATAAAAAAAAAAATCATTACTTGTTTCAAAACTAGAAAAAAAAAATATCAAAAAATGTATATGACAAATATATAAATATGAATATTAAAATTATTAATCACCTTAATGAAGGTATTCCAATCATGTGTTTTAACCCCACCAAATTCATCTTTCTTATTTAAGATATTCTTTATGTTTGAACAAAAACCTATCGGAAATTTAATTCTTTGAATGACCTATTTTACACCATTGCTTTGTTTCTCTGTTAACAACCATGAAATGTTATTTTGGTCTCCATCCCTATTTGATCAGATCACACTTTGCATTGCATGATTGGCTTCTTGAATGTCATTACAAATTTTGACAATTTTTTCTTTATCCCTCTTGCCATCTATGATTCACCATAATGTTTATGTCACATTCTTCCTTATATGCATTGTATCAAACAAATGAACTATTTTTATATCCTCATAGTAAGGCAATTGTTATACCCCTAAAATTCCCTACTCATGCATACATGGCATTGTCCCTCTTACTTGCATAATTTGCCAAATCATTTTTGACGAGATCTACTTAAAAAAACAATTTTTAGAGCATGTACACGCCCTGCACCACTACAACCCACGTACATAGGATTTATACATGCTAGAAATACCACATACATATGCTTGTTTCCCAATACACAACCCGTGTATACCTCCAAAAGTCATAAAAATAAAAAGTTGTAAGTAATTCGGTGGAATTCACGGGTTATTGGAGGTTTCCCAACAAATTCACCTGCTATAGCCCTTCCCCCAACCAAATAACCATACTTTTGTCATATAAAAGGAGGTGTTGGGATATCATTTTATGTCTAAGAATAAGAACAATGAAACTCTACCCAATTTCACTTTCCTTCCTTTCCCAAACATTTGCTACCTTTTGTGAGTTACTGCCTCAACACTTCCTCTTCAACCACTTTTCTTCCATCCAATCCATTCCCTTTACTTGAGGTGATAAGTAGATTGTGAGAAGAAGCTTATTGAATGTGCACTTGGATCATTATAAAGAGGATCCCAGACTAGGTTTACGGAACGATGGCCGACATGGATTGTAAGCTTCAATCTTTGTTTGATGAATAAAATAATCTCTTTTCCCTGTCCCAAATGATGATGTTTTTTGTATTTTATTTTATTTATACATAGCATTTGACATCTAACCCTAATTTATGAATATAAATAGCATGCTTGTAGTCCTTGTTTTCATAGTCTTGGATGCAGGCTAGCCATGGAAGGAGACTTGTAGTCTTTGGAACTAAAGATCTTGAGGAGTTCATCAATAGATGTGGGATAAAAGGTACAATAACTGATCTTCTCTTATAATTCTTTTGTTCATTGATTTTGGTATGTTTGGGTTATAATAGAAACTAGATTGAATTTTAGATGGTCATTCACTCTGTCTATATCGTAAACCCTGGTATAGTCAAAGGGGGGATTTTCCCGCTAGCAACAACCTCATTAATTTAGTGGGATAACATTTCAGTCCTCATGGAAGCCCATTATGACTACCTTCATGACGACGACATTGATGAAGCATAAAAAAAATCATAACACTATTTATCAAATGCGATAAAATAGATTGAATATTTAAAATAAAATTTCAAAACATGATTCCATTTACGATGCATAAAAAAAATGCATACCTCGAGGATTAATTATGTCATATGCCAAATTCCAAAGGCGAGGTGTCATTCTTTGTGGTTTTAGTCCAGTCTCTTGTTTCCCATTGAAAAGATCTTTTCCAGTAGTACGATACTTATGGTTCTTAGAGAGGAGATTTCATAATCATCAAAAACCTCAGTTCCAAATTTTTTTGATCGACAAGATTTCATATTAGGACCACAAACTGGACATTCAAGTTTAACCTTTGTTTGAAGACATGCAACAAATAGATTAATGTGAATTATTAATATACAAAAGGATTATTTAAACAACATGAATGATATATTCAATTAATTATATACTATTCAAATGTGCAATATGGAACGTTACATACCACAAAAATTTGTTAGTCCTAGGGCATCATGAATTGTCCATAAAAGTATTCCATGACATTGAAATCTCTTCTGCCCAATTGGTTTACAGATGTCATACATAGTGATTCCCTCCTATAAATTTAGTATCTTGTCGATAAGAGGATTGATATTCACATTCATATATTTAACTTGGTACTTACCTAATTATTTTAAATTACACAAAATTACTACCATGGTATGTATATATACGTAAATAAATAAATAAAAGATATTATGCAAAAAAAGAGAAAAATGAAAAATTTACATTCGAAAAATTAATGTAAACAAATACCTGGAACAATCATTGTCAAAATTATGTGCTCTCTCTTTATTGACATCCAAGGAGGAATGTTATTTTTGATAATAAAAAAATAGGCCACACTGAGTAAACAGACTGAATCTCTCCAAATGGATTAACACCGCCATTTGCCAATGAAAGCCTAACATTATGAGGTTCATCTGTAAATTCTGGCCATTTTTCAACAATTTTTTTAAATGCATAACCATCTGTAGGCATTCGAAGAATGCCATATTCAATTCTCTTTCGTGCATGGTAATCCATAAACTGTGCTATGCTTTGGCACCTGAATAGTTGCTGCAAACATGGAATTATGGGAATATGCAGGAGAACCTTTTGAGGCACCATTTTTGTTACTTGATCGGTTCGATATCTACTGATACCACATACCAAGCATTTTGTTTTCAATGCATGTTGTCCATAATATATAATATTATCATCAGGAAATGCATTTATACTTTGATACGTCATTCCAATGTCTTTCATAATGACATGTAAATTGCGATATGTGTGATGTAAAATATTTGATGAAGGTAACAAAAATGCACCTAACAATCTAAAACACAAGCAATGACTAGTTAATGTAAAGAATAGTAATTTTAAATATCGCATTTTTATTTTACACATTAATTAACACTAAAAAAAGGGGGGAAAGTCAACCTTTATGTAGATGTGATGAAACATATTACATACCTTAGGATCTGTGTCATACAAGTGTTCAACAAATAATTAATAACCTTTAAGTTCACCAACAACAATGTAGTGGAGAGAATGTTTTCTCTTGACCCTTTATAAAATCGTTTATTTTCCTTTTCAATCAGAGTTTCATCATAAATACCAGCACTACTGTCCCCATGATCCTCATCTGGATGACTAAATAAGTCTTGGATAATTTGATTTGTCCCATCATCTTGAACTATGTTATTATTGTCATCTACTTCCATGGGATCATTAACTTGATC
>JZKD02S1429461.1:0-11089 GCA_000966675.3 Picea glauca
GGGAGATGGGTAAGTCTCCACCTTTGTAGTTTTTTTTTTTGTTTGCATATGTAATTTTTATGTCTTTTTGTTATATATATCATTTTTTGTATGCCAGAGTATTTGACAGGTAAACATTTGTTGCATGCAGATGTGGGACCCGTGCGACCTGCCGACTATGCACAGAACATGCGTCGTCCACGGCCAGAAGCCGCAGCTGCCACTGCTAGGGGAGCAGCAGTAGCAGGGAACCTCCCAGCCAGAGAGGTCGAGAGGGTCCTTAGACGAGTTGAGCGGAACTTCACTGTGCTCACTTGCACAGTCCTGATGGCAGAGATAGAGGACCTGCCGCCATCCATGCAGCCTCATGTTCTGGGGGCACCTCGGACATGGGTCTGATTGTTTAGGCGTTTAGCCCGTGCTGTGGATGATTATAACAGGGCCCATAGGCCCTGAATAGACTTTAGACTTTTTATGTTCCATGAGCACCTATTTGTATATATTTTTTGAGGGCATAAGCCCGATGACTCATTACTATTCCCATTTTTGAGGCACTTGCGTCCATCTATGTACTCTGGTTATTTTATGATGTTTATATATGGTTTTTATATTTTTTGTGTCTTATGGATTATGTGTACAAAAATGTATTTACATGTTTATGTCCATGTTCTTTTTATATGTGGGCAAGATGCCAATCTAAAATTTGATTAGCTAGAGTATCTGTAATTTGGTTTAATCTCCCAGGAACATGAAAATATGTAATATAATCAAAGTTTCGTTCTAAGAGACGTACCCTAAGGAATCGTCGGTGTAAAGTCAGATCATGAACCCAGTATACTCTGTTTAGCTGCAACACAACCAGTTGATCGTTGAGATAGACCCGGAGATGAGAGATACCCAATGACAAGGCGTCACGAAGCAACTCAATAACTGCACTATACTCGACGACATTATTTGTGGTGTCACCTAAGAATATACCTCCGAAAGATAACAACTGACCTTGAGGTGTAAAGATTACCCAAGCTGCGGAGGCAAGCCTTCGCATGTGTCGACTAGCACCGTCTACATATCCAATGAACACCTCAGACTCACTTGACATCTACCATATTGATGAAAGATAACATCAATGACACGTCCATAACAATTTTAAAAGAAACGTAAAAAAGTAATAGTACAAAGATTATACATATGTTACAAAAAGTTACCCATAGTGACTTGTCTATGAGAAATACTTCTTGAGGTAGAGCCCATATCTAGGCTCCGCCAAAGCATTCCCTTCAAAATCAACCAAATGATAAGCGCCCTTTTGTAATACCTCTTTTACAATGAAGGTTCTAAACCACATGGGTTTAAACTTTCCTGCCCCCAGGGGGTCCTTGTCTTGTTCGTAGACCAGGACAAGGTCACCTTCAGAGAAAATCCGAGGACGAACGAACCTATCATATTGACACTTGCCCCTATGTTTGTGAGCCTCGTTGGCTAGGGCCACATTGGGACGCTGCTCATTAAGATGCTCAAGGTGTACTAATCGTTCTTCCAGCAGAGAAGTGTCTGGCAATAAATATACTTCCAATTTCAGAGATGGGATTTGACATGCGATGGGCAAGACTACCTCTAGCCCGTAAACGAGCTGAAAATGTGTGAACCCAGTGGCAGTCTTAATATATGTTCGGTAATCCCATAATGTCGAGTATAACATCAAATGCCAATTTGACTTGGCTGAGTTGATAGTTTGTTGTAGAATCGTCTTAAGAGTTTTGTTTACAGCTTCCACCTGCCCATTGGCTTGGGGGTAGTAAGGTGATGAATGTTCCTTCCATAACCCAATATTTGATGTTAATTCGGTCATCATTTGGTTCTGAAAGTGACTGCCATGGTCAGTGACAATCTCTCTTGGGACGTCGAACCTTGCTATGATATGGTTGAATAAGAAGGGAGCTGCAATCTCTCCATCATCTTTTAACGTTGGCATAGCTTCGACCCACTTAGTGAAGTGGTCGACAGCTACGATGATATAGCGGTGCGCCCTTGCTGACAGGGGGTTGCATGTAGTGTAATCAACCCCCCACTTAGTGAAGGGACCAACTGTGATGACAGGAAACATAGGATGTGCCCTCATCTTCCGAGAGAAGATTTGGCACGGATGGAAATTTTTGACCGATTCGATACAATCTTTGATAAGTGTCGGCCAGAAGTAACCTGCTCATAGAATATTTTGGGCTGTTGCCAACCCAGATAAATGACCTCCATAATCTCTAGTATGGAAATCGTTGACCACTATGATGGCCTCCTCATGAGTGAGACATCGACGCAAGATACAGTCTACACCTCTCCGATACAATGTATCATCACATATGAGATAATTCTTAGCCTGATGGCGTATCCGCTGATGCTCGTCACGAGAAGCAGAGGTGGGGCACTTCAAATTCTAGAGATAGATAAGTATATCTCCGTACTAGGGGTCTGAAGATGCAATCAAAAACATATCCCCACGGATAGGCGATTCCTCAGGCACAACGTCACCTGACTCAACCGGAAGTTCCGAAATAAGCTCTGCGAAGACCAATGACTTCTTGGACTTTGCTGAAACAAAGTCTAAGTCAAATTCTTGAAGGATGACTATCCATCTACTGATTTTTCTGCCTATAACTCGTCGTGTCAACATGTACTGGAATGGATTCATGAAAACAATGATGGTGGTCTTGCGAAACAGAACATAGTGACAGAACCGTTGAACAACATGAACTGCTGCCAACGCAAGTTTTTCGATATGAGAATAATTGAGTTCCGGTCCGACGAGGCCTCAGCTCAGGTAATATATTACGTATTATGCAAACGAATCGTCTTCCTAAACTAAAACCATGCCTATGGTTGACTCTACGACAACCAGATATAATAAGAAATCTTTGTTATAGTTAGGTGGCCGTAGCAGAGGTGCGGTTGTGAGGGCGTGTTTTAATGCGTCGAAAGAGCATTGAGCGGCTTTGTCCCAGAAAAAAGGAATGTCTTTCTTTAGTAAACGCATAAATCCCTTGGTGATTTCAGGATAGTTGGCGATGAAGCGTCGTAAGAAGTTCGTCTTGCCTTGTAGACTCTGAAGTTGTAAGATTGTGCGTGGGCGGGGAAACTAGATTATTGCATCCACCTTAAGAGGATCGACCATGATCCCTGTGGTTGATACGATCAAACCTAACAACCATCCTAACGTAACACAAAAGCTTCACTTGTTTGGATTCAAGCGAAGCCTGAAGTAGCGACAACGTTCGAAGATTAGTCTAAGGTGAGTGGGATGATCCGTTCGCTTGCAAGAGTGTGATGCTAAATCATATAGATAGGCCTCAACTATATGTTTGAGGTCATGAAAAGAAAAAGACATGGCCCTCTGGAATGTGGCTCCAAAATTTTTAAGGCCAAAAGGCATCTTACGATATGCGAATGTACCCCACGGACAAATGAATGCTGTTTTGTGTTGGTCCTCAGGTTTGATTTGGATTTGATTATATTCTGAAAAACCATCCACGAATGAAAATGCTTCACAACTCGCACATTCATCAATGATCTGGTCAATGAATGGTGTTGGAAAATTATCTTTGGGACATGCCTTGTTCAAATCACGAAAATCAATACATACACGAATCGTGCCTTGTTTTTTATTGACCGACATGGGGTTTGACACCCATTGAGTCAAATGAATAGGATAAATGAAACCTTCCTTGAGCAATTTCTCAACCTCAATCTTGATGGCTACTGCTTTCTTAGGATGGACTGGACGAAGTTTTTGTCGAATAGGCTTGGCATCAGGATATGTTGTGATTTCATGTTCAACTATTTTTATATCTATACCTGGCATTTCCTCATAAGCCCAGGCAAAAACGTCGCAAAATTCTTTGAAAAGATCTGTGTAAATTTGAATCTCTTCGGGGGAAAAATCCGCTCTGATGAAGACATTCTCCACGACGCCAGGGTTTCAGGAGATGTTAATGGGTATAGTTTCAGCGATAGTCGCCATATTCCCCTCAGCATAAATTTCCTGCGTAGCTAAGAGATTAATAGGACATCACTGATATCCCATTGTGGTAATGGTGAATTCCCCTGCTTCGATTCGTCTTAACTCTGGGAGGAAATATGATCTGTGATGAAGATCTTCCCAAGGTTTGTCTGGACTAGTCATTTCTTCGATTACTGCTTCGTCAGAAGGAAAGACTAAGTCTAACGAATCGACGTTAGCGAGAGAACCCTGAGCCCAAATAGGCTCTATAAGTGGATCCAACTCTTGTACCAGAGTCAGATAAGGGTTAGTTGTGGTTTGCTGGACTAAAGAGTACACTACCTCAGCAGCCGACAAGGGCATGGACATGCCGGGGTGCCTTGTATCATCCATCGTGGCTGATGGGGAAGGAAGAATCCAAGGATCCTCAAAGTAAGTCATGCGGAACGACGAAACTTGAAAAATCTCAACCTTATGGTGATTAGATATGAATTTGAGATCGTCATGAGGAGGTGGGTAATCAAAGGTACCCATCAAGGATGGGCACAAACCAACTCCTACGTTAACGACACCTGGTTGAGGATTATCAATCATGGGGACCGTGGATGCTCCCAAAGCTAGGTCAGGTTTGGAGAAAGACAGTTGATCAATGGTCACTATCTGGCCCTCGTGTGGAAACAACAAGCCTCAGAAAACTGTAGCAACCACAGCTTGCATAGCATAAGTCCAACTCTGTCCTAACAAGAGGTTATAGCCGAGGGGAGCATCAACTACCTCTACTTCGACACACATGGTTTTCCCTCCTAACTGCATAGGGAAAGAAGGAACGATGCCATGTGGTCGGAAAGAACGACCGTCAAAAGCAGTGAGGAGAGTAGGTGAAGGAGACAAAGCAGGATGGCCAATGGCCTTCCAACATGCTAACGACATAACGCGTGTCGAGGCGCCCTCATCGACCACTGTGCAAAAGATATTTCGTTTAAAATTTTTTGTGGGATGAGCCACTACTATCTGAAACGCTACGTGGTAAGGAAAACGAGATTTTAAGTCGGTTGTATCTAACATGATGGTACCCGGATTACAAGTCTCAGTAGAGCCTAAAGCAGTTAACAAGGCCTTCCTTTGAGTAGGGAAGCTTTGGAGGACCTCCAAAGCCGACATCGCACAAGGGGTTTGTGATAAATCCTCCACCACAGAGTAATTCTGGGCAGCCCTTACATTTGGGTTGTGAGAATCTTTCTTAAATGCACCCTTTGGAATACGTGTCATTGTTTCTCCCAATGTCTTCTCAATCTGTAGAGGAAGAGATGGGAGATCAACTTATTTACCCTTCTCAAAAGCACTTGGTTTACTATGGTCGTGCACTCTAGTCGTTATGAAAGCATCACCCCTAACCATATATATGTTCACAGATGAGGGATTGTTTGGAGGAGGACAGGTTTCTTGGCTGCCCCCTTCTGCACTTGTAGAGGCTTGAGTTAAATATTTCCCATGTTGAAAAGGATTAGTCAACACTGCCTGTTGTTGTTGTGTGACAAACTTCTGGGCCTCTGCAAGTCGAGGAAAAAGATGGGCCGGGTGGTCTTCCTCAAACAAGTTGCACAGATACCTTGCCTTCCATTTTTCTGTAGTGTCCCCGCCAACATTATCAGTGGGTTTTTTATCCCCCTTACCCTTATTTCGTTGTTTTTTCTTCCCTTCAGGCTGCTGGGTGGCCTTTGGGTTAGTCGAATACATGGAGTGTACTTCCGACGTTTGGGTAGGGGGAGCAACCAAAGTAGTAGTCTGGCTGGCCGCTGTGTGTTGTATAGATAACTGTTGCAATTGCTTTTTCAATTGCTCAACGGGCTTGGTTTGTGCTGAACCAACAATACCATTGGCATGTGGTCCAACTATCTGTCTAGTTTTATCTAGTATTGAACGTGGCGCATCTGGCAAGATGTTGTATAATAAACCAGACCAAGAATAGATGAGCTCAAACTGTTGAGCCCTCATGATGGCATCTTCTTTGGAGAAAACTCCGGAAGTCACGACGTCTTTGGATAATTGTGGGACCAAAGACTTAAGGAACCACTCAAGCAGGAATGCTGGTGGGACTAGTACTTTTATTAGACTCTTCCGACGTCTCCACTCTCGGATATGATCAAAGATATGGTCTGTTGTTGTCTGTTCAAAATTGGTGAGCAGATCTGTGCCAATGTCGTATCTCACAGGTAACTGGAAATGGTTAAGGAAATCCATCGCCAGTTCGCCAAAAGAAGAGTATCTTGAGCGATCGAGCTCGATGTACCATTTCGCGACACTCCCGATAAGAGTGCGTTGAAACAATCACAATTGTACAGAGTCATCTTTCAATGAGTTAGATGAACACCAAAGATGGAAGGTAGTCACATGATCACCTGGATCTTCATTAGGCTTGGCCTCGAACTTTGGAATGTCTGAAGGCAACTTTGTTGGCATAGGAGGCCAACGCAGATCATGACAAATATGATCATTTAACAACCTTGTCAAATCTGGCAAGTGTAAAGTCGCCAGGAATGGTAGTTTGGGTTGTTACTGATAACCTGGGAAAAAGGGTCCTAGAGTTTGACTGGTACCAGGTTGCCAGGAAAAGTTTGGCTGCTGGCCTGGATTCTGGTAGAAACCATGGCCCTGAGCAATGTAAGGATTTTTCATCTATGGAGACATAAACAACTGATTTCCCATAAAGGACATAGTGTATTGGGCATACATTATGTTCGAAAGACTTTGAGAAGGATTACCCCATGCCGGTCCTGACAGGAGAGGCATAATGGTCTATCCAAGGTTCCATTGAATGTGGAAAGAATTACCCTAGAACGACATTCCAAAGGAGGGAATGGATCCTTGTCCTGAGTTCCAAGGTCTTGCTATATGTGCCCCCTGCGCAGGAGTGGATTGTCCAAAAATGGGATTGCCCCTAGGCGGGAAAGCAGTTGATGAGAAAGTGTTGTTACCAAACATCCCGTTCCAAACAAACGGTGTCGAACCTACTGGCATACTGCGCGTAGGTGTTCCTTGACTCCCTGCTCCAAATAAACTAGTGTGTGTAGGCTGCCCGGTGGACTGATGATGCAGACCACCAAGCGAAGGGGACGAAGGACGAATATGACCTCCAATGTAAGGAAAAGTGTTAAAAGGGACAGAAGTGCCCCCAAGTTGACCTTGCAAAGGAGCGTTAGAGCTCCCTTCCCCTAGACCCAAAGTATATAAATTGGAGTAGGTTAGTGCAGGACTTGTACCCGTACTAGGCATACCGTATGAGAACGGAGGGCCTGTCGCACTAGTTGTGAAGGGGGTTGTGGCCGCCGCCATAGATGGGTTTGGTCCACTATGCAACATAGTTGCAGCCGAGACCATGGTGGCTCGAACCGATGATGGTAAGTTAGGAGATGATTCTCCTGTGGTAGCAACTATGGTGGGAATTGAAGAATTCCTAGAAGAAGTAACAACGTTTGTTTCCATAGCTGTGTGAGGCATTGTCTGGCGTTCGTGAAATTGGATTGGTGCAATAAACGGTGGCCAGGTATTAGTGGTTGGGGTTTCAACTGAGCCGAGAGCGGCGGTTGATTCCTCCGGGAGTTGTTCGGGCACAAAGGTTTGTAACCCAGTTTTTTCGAAAGACCCTTGTTGGTCTAGCTTCCGCCTTAATGGTGGCGGGGGTGGCTCCAGTGTAACCGGCGACAGGCCCAGAAGCCTTCTTGACCAATGGAGATCAGGATCCTCCACTGTGTGAGAAGATCCAAAACAAGATAAGGTATTCTACATGTTCAAAAGTAACACACACTAAAACGAAGCCCCTAAGAGATAAGACAAACAATCACTAAACTATTTGGAAGAACAGTTACAACAACCAACACTAGAGCAACTTACTGGTGCAAGTGAAACTCGAACACGGAAGCACCCTCTAGGTATACTTTGCAAAGCGTGGCCCGATGTCTATCCTATTTACCACGATATACCCCCGCAGTCACCCATGTATGTCCCTAAAAGGATAGGCAACCAGGTTGCCAGCACGCGAACAATCACCAGGTGGGTACAGTCGAAAGTCGGGTAGACCACAATGAGCAGGGTATCAAGCCCGAAACCTGTCAAGGGTATCGAGAGCAAATGGTCCAGAAGACAAATGAGGACCTCGAACGGATTCGAGACCCACGAAGCCCCGTGGCAAATGCAAACGACAGAATCCCAAAACAAGCCCTCGATATGTGTTCTCCACTATGATTGGTCCGACTTTGGAGGGGTTATCTCTGCTACCTTTCCGCATGCAACCTCATGTTTATCCCCTATGTTAGAGGGGGGTCCCGGATAACTTCCACAAAACTAGAGTTAGACACTCCCTACCTCAGACTCTAATGTTTGGTTTTGAGTGGCCTTGAAGAGTTTCCTCTCCAACCTAATTCAAGGCCCTAATCCTGAACTAGTTTGTGAACCCTACAAACATAAAAGTCTAGTAGATTTTAAGATTAGTGTTGCTTTTAAGGATTTTTATTACGTCAAGGGGTATGAAGGTGAAACTGATGATGTGTAAAGATGAAAGAAAAAATGAATGAAAAAATTTGGAAACAAAAGACTTTTACTAAATGCAAAATTTCAACAACTTTTCACAAAGAAAGATTTCTTTTTGTTTTTTTTTAAATTTTTCTAAGATTTTCTACAACAAACTCAAAGGGATTTTGCTCGACTAGGAGCTACTTATGATCTAAGTGCACTGCAATAAAATTACGAAATGAAAGACTTCTCCCTAGCTAATGATGCAGAAACACACTCTTCAACCAAAGAAGAAAATGAAAAGAGATTTTTTATTTTTTATTTTTTGTTTAAGTGCTAATAAAGAAACAAAGGGAAAATACCGACAAGCCAAAAACCAAGAAATTTTTTTTATGGCTTAAAGCACAGATCGCAAAGAATCAAAGTAAACAATCAAACAATGGCAATAAAAAAAACCTGAAGACTCTCATGCTTGTCTAAAAACCAAAAAGATTTTTTTATTTATTTTATATTTTCTGTCAACTATCAACTGAGAAAAAAATAGGCTAAGGGTAAAATGACCTAACCTGCTGACTGTTCAAACCTAGACTCAAACACCTGAGAGGAATACTTCTTATAAAAGGAGGGGATGACTGCCCCACCCTGAACAAAAAGTAGCTTGTAAAGCACGCGACTGTCACGAAAACAACACAGATGAAAACGTGTGCTGAGCAGAGATAGGAAGCATGTACACGCGGGATGACCTTGTACAGGCTATGTGTATGTCCAACTTCTAAGAAAAAAATGAAAACAGGCAGTCCAGACCAGGAAGAGGCCTCTGGTATTGATAACTAGGATCCCTTGAAGGCTTGGATGCTCTTTCTAACAGAAAAGACATATAATGCAAGGAATAATAAGGCGAAAAAAATCAATCTGAGATAGGACTGTGAACCAGCAAGACTCATCCAAGATTCCATAAAACCCCCTGAGAATGTATAATTCTGACAGGGAAGAGGAGGACTGCCTCTAAAGTTCTCTGAACTCCTACACGCTACTAGTATCTCTACAACTAGTGTTCACACACGGGCTGTAAGAGGATAGGGCGCGGGTACACGTGTGCAGGCCTTCTGCAGGCCGCGTGTACCTCTGTGTGTCCCGAAAACTACCATCAAGCAAAATTTAGGGAACGCTGGTATGGAAAACTAGACTCCCTGCTAGCTCAGACCTTATAGAAAAAGGCATGCAAAGAAAAAACAGAAAACCTAATCTTTAAACTACCCAAAAAAATCAAATAAATCCAGGAACCCTAAAGAGTATTCTCCCGAGTACGGTCGCCAATTATTTTGTTGGGAAAAACACCATACGGACTAGAAAATTAGGGCCAGACTCGCATGCAGATTTTGACCGAAAAGAAACTACTTTTTTACCTACAACCCAAGATTTAAACCCCTCTTTCACAATAAATGCATGGAAAAGGACTACTAACCTTATTATTGGTGTTCGATGTAGATCCTCCGTTGCTCTTCGACTACTTTCTTGCACTGCTCCTTCCATAGATGACCTACACTCAAGACAAGAAGCAACTATGCATTCATGCTACTTCTATACTCAAGGGTTAGAAATCAAGCATAAATTCATCAAATCATAGACAATTCATACATTGGGACCGGAAAAGTATTCTTTTTATTACTGAAAGTGAATCAACTTACAACAAAGCTGCGACCGGCCACCACTCCTTGAACTTGATCCTGGGCTCCTCTTCTTCTTTCCTTCAACTAATTTGTGTTAAATCTCCTTTGGCATTAGGAAAGGCTAAAGGGTTGGGACAATGGATTACGTAAATGGGCAGATTTTCTTCGCTATATTTTTTCCTCCTCCAAATGGTACCCCTACTCCTTCTTTTATAGGCTAGAAGGAGCTAGGGTTTTGGACGAACCCTCAGCCATGCATGGCCGGGAGTTTTAGTTAACTGACCCATAGCTTTTTGTTCCGTCGGCAACTTTCCTTTTTTCGTGCTTTGTTAGGTACACGCGGGTTGTAGTGAGTCAGCTAGCGTGCACACACATGCAGTAATGGGTTAGGGCGCGTGGGCCTTGATACAAGAGGATTTTCAAAGAGTTGTTCAACAGAGTTTTGGCAAAGAAGGGATACGAGTTGGCCTGATGCCAGGTAAGCATGTGTTGTGAAATTTAGGGTTATAACATTAGCGAACTCATTGCTCATTTGAGTAAACCTCTCCACCTGCTTGCCATCTTCAAACACTTGCCAATATTTAATATTATCGGGCACTATCGACCTATGTTTGACTTCAACTTTGTATTTTATGTTAGGGAAGATGGGAATTTTGAAAACTGAGGCCAAGGTGGCGAATGTGTCAACGATCTGATTTTACTCCCTTGGGATAACTGAAAGATTATACTCTGAGAATTCCTCGAGGAGGTTCAATGCCAAGTTCCTATATGCTCTCAATGTGGGTTGTCTTTCCTGATATATTACCTTCACCAGGTTTATAATCATCTCAGAGTCTTCATGTACCGCTATCTTCTCTGCGCCCAATTCCTTTAAAACCTTCAGGCCCAAAATGAGTGCCTCATACTCGGCCATGTTGTTTGTACAGTAAAAAATGAGTTTGTA
>JZKD02S1429472.1:0-11089 GCA_000966675.3 Picea glauca
AGAAAATAATTATGTCCAAAAATGTCCAGTGAAGATGGGATCTCTGTCACTTACAATAATCTTTGGGTTTCCATGTAGCTTTTGAACTGTCTCCATGAATGTGATGGCAACTGTACTGTCTTTGAAGGGATGAGAGAGTGCACAAAAGTGTGTGTACTTGATCAGTCTATCAACAATCACCATGATGACACTCTTTCCTTCAAACTTCGGTAACCCTGTGATGAAATCCATGGAAACCTCCTTGCAACACTGACTTGGGATGGCTAATGGTTGTAAAAGACCTAGGGTATTAATTGTTTCCACCTTATTTTGTTGGAAAACCAAACATTCTTCCACAAACCTTTGAACATCAGTTCTAAGTCCATCTCAAAAAAATTCCTTCTTGACCCTATGGTAGGTTTTCAAAAATCCTGAGTGCCCTCCTACCGAAGAGGTCTGGAATTCCAATAGTACCTTTTGTTTGAGTTGGGAGTTCTTACATAAATATAAGTGATATTTGTACCATAGTGAATTATTTTTCCATGTAAATGTATCTAATGCACTGGAATCCTACTGTAACATTTGAATGACAGTCCACATGTTTTCGTCATTATTTCATTCATCCCTTGCTTCTATTATCCAATCGAGTTGGATGATCGAGATAGAACAGAGAAAGTCCTCAACAATTTTATAAAATCCAAAGATAATTACGCTGCTTTATCTTTTTGAAAAAAATGTATCAATGAATTTTAGAACATGTTTATGGCATTTACTATTTATTTTCTTCGATCATCGAAGCAATCATATTTTTTAACTATCAAATTTTATTTGTCACTTTTATTATAGATCTATTTATACTTTCATTGGAATTAAAGTTTATTTTTATTTGGATCAAAATGCACTGGCCTCCACTACAACATTATTGGAGAACAAATTAACTTTTATAAAGGCCAAAAGTTTACTTGTCTCTGATGAGAAACAAAATTATTTCCTATGCAACACTGTTGGATAACATTCCTCTGATAAATCAAATATATCAAAGTAAAATCATGAATTTCATCGAAATACAAAGTGGAATTTCAACTCTGATTAAAGTATAACTCTTTCTCCAAAAATGTTAAGATGTTTTTTGAGATTTAAACTTATAATTTTTTTGAAGTTTTTTACAAATCAAAATTCAAACAAGTCAAAGAACTTTTTTTTAAATAAATTTTTCATCAAACTCGAAAATGTATGAATTTCATAAGAGAAAAAACAAAAATAAAGGAAGAGGAAGAAAGATGGTATCCAAAAATTAAAAAACAAATTAGGGTTTCTTGAGGTCTTAACAAATGGTGATTCACTAGACAAATCCAGGATATCTACATCTTTTTTCTTTTTATCATAAACAAAACTCAATTTCAAGTTAAGTATAAGTTAGAGAAAACCTTTAACAAATAAGGATCCATACTTTCATCTTCAACTTAACTTTTAAATAGATTCCTTTATCATACTTTATAGATCCATACTTTATAGATCTTCTACCCAAGCCTTTAACATAGATGCATGTCAACCCATGAAGTAACCCAAAAAAGTAAACCATTTCAACTTATCACAAACAAAAAACTATTCATTAATTCTAATATCAATAGGACTTTTAATGGTAGGGATGTCATTATCTCATGATGTGAATCAATGGTCGATACTACCATCATTGGTGATAACAAAATCTCTAGAAATCGTAAATTCAATAATCAAAGTTTTGGGCCAAGGGGTGGTCCCTATCAAACCTTGTTATGAGAGACAAAGGCCACTAAAGGTTTCTTAAAATGGGAGTTAATGATGCAAGGATGGGTCATTAAAGGAAAAATGAAACGAACTCAAAATATATAGTGTTATGTGATAACTAAGTTGTCATTCAACTTGTAAACCATCTAATGTACCATTCAAAGACCAAACACATTGAGTCTCATCAAAATTATATTTGATAATTAATCCATGGTCATATCTTTTTTTAATAATTAATACATGGTCATAATTATCAAAATTATATTTGATAATTAAACCATGGTCTCATAAAAAATCTGAAGATAGAAGGCATCCCTTGGCATCTATTGATGGTATCCAGAAAGTCACACTATAACGTTAAAGGTACACCCATCCATCTATTCAAAACTCATTAGCATGGTCTGGTGTTGATAATGAAACAGTTCATCACCCGTGAGGGATGCTATGGACTAGTATTTTTATTTCATGTGCGCCTTTTGATGGTCTTCCTAGGTTTTAAGATAAAATTGTCATTTTATTTTCTTAAAAGTCTACAGAGGATGTCTAGGTTCTATCAAAGACAAAACCCCAACTTTGAATCCAGTCTTTTCCACCATGGTTTAATTCAGGTTTTGGTTAATGATCATTTGTTAAAGGTAGGAGATAGCTAGCAAGGTTTTTTGATGTCGATGCGCACAACCTCTCAACCCGCCTGTCTAAAGGTCCACATCAAAATAGGATCTTTTCCTTTTCCACTGGCCCGAAGAACTCTAAATTAGCTCTTCCATTTCCCTATCAGGAAATCTACACCCACAACAAACTCTCACGGGATTCCCTCTTTGCTCTTGGGAGATCGGAGTTCGCAACTTCACGAATCCAGTGGTCAAGCGTTGGTCTCTCGAATCCCTGAAACCCAAAATAGTCAACGTTGACCCTTCCCTTTCCCTTTCAGGATTTTTCTTATCGCGATTTCGGTGGTCGCGGTGTTAAGAAACTTGTCTCCCCGATTCTCGAATCCCGATTTTCCAAAACTCCGATACACTCTCGTGCTTTGACCTTTCAATGGCACTTCACTTCTTTCGGGACTTCAGACTTTACAATATCATGAATCCTAATGCAATGAATTCAATATTTTACTCCGTGAAACTCCGATATAGTGTGCCACCTATCCACTTCGCTGACTCTTGTGGTCCCACACCGTTCTCTTGGCCTTCGAGATTTCGCGTTTTGTGATTTCATGATTCCCGTTGCAAGGTTTATGGGACTTCAACCTATGAAACCCCGATATGTAAATCCATGTGTAAATCCAAAGGCCCTTATGGCTTATATCTACGGTCCTACCCCTCTTGAGCTTTGAACCTTTAGGGAATACTCACCGTATCTCCCCTATTCCTCCGCGAGATCTAACGACTCACGAGACTTCCCGAATTCTCTTCAGAGAATCCAACCGTCCTTCCTTCCTGATGACTTCTATGAAATGAACCAAGTATTCCTTCGTGAAAACTTGTCCACCTGTACGCAAACTTGCAACGCCTGCTAAACACTCCACGGCACAAGCTTCCAATGCTTCTCTTTGCGATTACTCAAAGGTCCTATACCTCCTCTGATCCGACGTCGCTATGCCTTCCTTCGACTCTTTTGAAGGCTCAAATCCTTCTAAACTTTCCCAACTTCGAGTCTCCCAGAAAAACCCTTGCACGCACTCCTTGCGGAAAGCTTCAAACACTTCCAAGTGTTGAAATCCTTCGACTCTGCACACACTTGCAGCAGTAGTCCCTCAATACTTCACTCAGATTTGAAACTTTGAGACTTTACTCAGCCTGTGCGCTCCTTGCACGACTCCTGTGCCTAACTGCACTTCTACGGAAATGAGAACAAAAGATATCTCTCCTGAGCTTTCAGAGACAATCTCTGAACCTTTGTCAATGCACTCTTTCTGGACAATTCAACTACACTCCTTGCAGGAACTCTTACTTAGACAGAGAAACAATTGAAACTCATTCCATTACCCTTTCCTCTCAGATTTCACACATTCAATAAGAAATCATTCATACATAGCATAAAAGCAATTGCATGACAGAAAGAGTAAAACATTCATGAGCATATCATTCAAAGATGCATACATAGAGAATATATGAACACCATGAGTCCGAATCACAACTTTCTTGTATTAATCCAGAACTTTTATACATGGAGTCTGCTACACAGCTTTCTCTGTTCTCTTCTATGCTCTCCAGAATTATTTTCGTGCTCATGCTACAATCCACAATGAGGGTGTCTATATCCCGTTTCCCTCTTGTGCTCTAAACTGTCTAATCTAGAATTGAATTCTATCTTCTTTACATTAACTATCATAAATGCCTTCTACCTACTAAGGAAGAGAGTGAATCGCTCAAGGTTCGGTTACATTATGTAAGTGCGCTCATTCTTAATGGCTTCATTTAAGATTGCGCATCAATTTCAAGGTAATTTTCAAAATCTGCACTGGCACTTATCCAGCTGTCTTTTGCTTCCGCGCTGGCTCGCTTGAGATGCTCCTACATCATACTCCCTCGATTGAAAAAAAAATTCATGGGCTCCTATCCATGAGCTCACGCACGGTCTGTCCATGCTTCTAGATCTCTGCTTCATTCTCCCAGCTGGCATCTTCAACTGGACGACCCTTCCATTTGACCAAATATTCAAAGTATTGCTTTCGCCTGGTCTTTTTACTGATCCTCTTGTCCAGTATGCGCTCCATATGTGGCTTATCTGCAACTGGCATCTGTTTTTTCCACTGGATCATTGGCTGTTCATCTCCTATCCCTATTTCCTTAGCCTTATACGGGTACAAATATGGGATATTTAATATTAGAGAAATTTCGATCCCATCGGGTAATTCAATCTCGTAAGCATTCACCCCAAATTTCTTTAAGACCTTACATGGCCCAATTTTCTTCATCTTCAGTTTATTATACATTTCTCTTAGGAACCTTTCCTTCCTTAAATGTGCCATAACCAAATCACCAACCTCAAACTGAAGTTGTCTCTTGTGTTGATATGCTCTGCGCTTATATTCTTGGTTTGAATTATGTAACTGCTCCTTCACCTAGATGTGAAGTTTTTTCATCGCTTCTGCGAAATATTCTACACTAGCACTCCTAGTCACATTCTATTCTGAATCCCTCAATTCAAAAATTCCTCTCAGCTGCATACCATAAACAACGTGAAATGGACTCTGCCCTGTGCTTATGTTAATCGAGTCATTATAAGCAAACTTTGCCTATGGTAATATGTTGTCCCACTGGCTGTGGTGTTCTTTCACCAAGCTTCTCAGCAAGTCTCCCCGAATTCTATTCACTGCCTTTGTCTGTCCATCCATCTGAGGATGATAAGCTGAACTAAATGACAAGTTATTTCCCAGCTTCTTCCATAAGGTCCTCTAAAAGTTCCCTATGAACTTTGTATCTCGATCTGAAACTATGCTCCTTGGTAAGCCATGAAGTCAAATGACTTCTTTGAAAAACAGATTCGCAATGTGAGTTGCGTCGCTGGTTTTCTGACATGGAATGAAGTGTGCCATTTTGGAAAATCTATCCACCACCACAAAGATTGAGTCAAAACCTCTTTGTGTTCTTGGCAACCCCAATATAAAATCCATGTTGATTGCATCCCACAACCTTTCTGGTATGGGCAATGGTTGATAAAACCTTGGATTCTGTCTCCTTCCATGCTGATTGCAAATTCTGCATCTTTCCATGAATCTCTTGACATCTGCTCACATTCCTGGCCAAAAATATGACTCATTCAACTTTGTGAACATCTTGTCATGGCCAAAGTGCCTTGCCAATCCTCCACTGTGTTTCTCTTTCAACAAATTCTCCCTCATGGAGCATTTTGAAATACACAGTTGATTACCCTTAAACAATAATCCTTCCTGAATCATGTATTCTATCCATTGGCTTTTATCTCTGAGAATTGAATTCTCAGTTTCTTCATACGCCTCTTTAGAATCCCTATCATCTGCGTACATGTTCCTGAGGTCATCAAAACCCAACGTTTTGACCTTGAACTCCTACAATAGCAAACACTTCCTGCTCAAAGCATCAACAACTTTGTTAGCAGTACCAGAAATATGTTTAATCACAAAAGTGAAATTTTGCATATATTCCACCCATTTAACATGTATCTAATTCAACTTCTCCTGTTGAGTCACAAACTGCAATGCACAATTGTCACTGTACAAGACAAATTCTTTTGGGATCAAGTAATGCCTCCATTTCTTCAATGCCTGGATAATAGCATAAAACTCCTTGTCATAAGTGGAGTATTTCACTTTCACTTCATTCAAATTCTCATTGAAGTATGCTATCGGCCTGTCTTCCTGACTCAAGAATGCTCCTATTGCAAACCCACTTTCATCGCATTTCACTTGAAATGTCTTTTGGAAATCCGGCAACACCAAAATTGGTTGCTCCGTAATCTTCCTCTTCAACAGATTAAAACTCTTTTTAGCCTCTTCTATCTAATGAAAATACTTGTGTCTTTTATTCACTGTATCCATCACCACTGCACTAATTCCACTGGAATTCTTGATGAACTTCTGATAGAAACTAGCTAATCTGTGAAAACTTCTCACCTCAAATATGTTTTTCAGTGATGGCCAATTCTTAATCACTTCCACCTTATCTAGATCCATCCTCAACTCATCTGTAGAAATAATAAACCCCAAGTAAATGAGCTCCATCTTCATTAATGAGGATTTCTTCATGTTTATCAATAGCTTCTCTTACTGTAACCTCTACATCACTATAGCCAAATGCTTCAGATGTTCTACCACTGTTTTACTGAAAACCAGTATGTCATCGAAATATATGATAACAAATTTTTCGATGAACTCCTTCAGGACTTCGTTCATCAACCTCACGAAGGTACTTGGTGCATCTGTTAAGCCAAATGAAATAACAAGCCATTCATACAACCCTTCATTAATATTGAAGGTTTTTTTCCACTCATCACCTTCTCTCATGCGGATTTGATGATAACCGCTTTTCAAATAAATCTTTGAAAAATACTTTGCTCCACTCAAGAAATCCATCAGATCATCCATCCTTGGTAATGGAAATCTGTACCTAATGGTTATCTTGTTAATCTCCCTCGAGTCAGTACACATCCTCCAGCCTCTGTCTTTCTTTGGATTGAGTACTATTGGAACAACACATGGACTCAAGCTTTCTCTGACCAAACCTTTGTCCAACAACTTTTGAACTTGCCTCTTAACCTCTTCATTCTCTTGTGGCATCAATCTGTACGTGGATTTATTTGGAAAACTAGCTCCTGGTATGAGATCAATATGATGGCTCACACTTCTAATCAGTGGCAATGAATGAGGTTATTCATCCACTACTATGTCAGCGAACTCATCCAATAGTTCCTGAACCTGTTCTGGTAAGTCATCCACTCTTGTGCTAGTGAAAACAATCTTCGGCTTCCTGACCACAATGAATTGTGGATCATCCTTCTTCTTGACCTCTGTAAGAAGTTCCTTCCCACTCATGAGAAGCATTGTGTTGCTTACTTCCTTTTTCACCTCCTTATCCTTAATTTGAAGCAACATGTGTGTCCTCCCATTCTTCTCTAGGGTGTATGTGTTCATTCTCCCATCATGAATCACATTCTTGTCATATTTCCATGGTCTACCCAGCAATAGATGACAAACATCCATAGGAATGACATCACAAAGTATCTTATCATTATATCCTCCTATCTTAAATTCAACTAAACACTATTTAGTGACAATTACCTGATGTCCCTTTTGTAGCCACGAAACTCTGTATGGGCTTGGATGATCCATCATCTCTAGCTCTATCTTTTCTACCATTTTCATAGAAACAATATTATCTGTGCTAACACTATCCAAAATGACTTTGCATACCCTATCCTTGGTCTTGCAAGCAGTCTCGAAAAGTCTGGTTCTTTGGACTGAACTCTCCACCTCCTTCTCTGGTGTCAAAAGAGATTTTCTCATCATCAACGATCTTCTGCCTTCAACATCTTCTGCCTCAACATCCTACCTATGTGCTTCAGTGATGTGAGCTTCTCCACTTTCCTTCTTTTTATCTGGACACTCATAAGACTTGTGACCATTCTTTCCACATGTGAAGCATGTTATTACTCCACCTCTTCCTCTTCCTCTACCTCTAGTACGAGGAAAAGTACTATTATCAATGTAATCTCCTCTCTGCTCAGTATGCTGTCCTCACTATGAGGTTCTACCTCTTTCATTTCAAGTCTGAGGTTTCTTCCAGTCCTCCTTGGGATTTTGACATTTATCCTGGGAAACCAATTTGCCTCTGGGATGACTTCTTCCTCGACCTCTCTGACCCTGCTTTAGGCTTAGCTTCTCTTCCACTTTCAGAGCCATCTGATAAGCATCTTCCACCGTTCAGATGGTTACCATGCTCATCTCATCCTGAATGTCATATCTCGGGCTACTCAGGTATCTGACAACTTTTTCATCATCGCTCTCCCGATGACCTGCCCTGATGTTCAGCTTGTAGAATTCTTCAGTGTATTCTTTCACTGTCATCAACTTCTGACTTAGGTTCTACATCCTCCTAAACAGATTAATTTGATAATCTTTGGGAATGAATTTCACCTTCATCTTCGTGATCATTCTATCCCAGCTTTTGATCTTCTGCTTGCCCTTGCAACATGTGTCATCTTTTAGTTCATCCCACCACAATGTTGCATGTCCCTTCAATCTTGTGACAACATGCTTGACTTTCTTGTCCTCTTCAACATCTTCGTAGTCAAAGTATGTGTCCAGAGATCTAATCCAGTCTAGAAGCTCCTCTACATCCAAGTTTCCCTCATAAACTGGAATGCACATCTTCTCTCTTGCACCCATTCTTGCAATAGCCCTGATCAAGCGTTCATTTGCTACATCTTCGGCTGCAACTTCTTCTTCATGTTCAACCTCAATTTCACTTTTGGAATCACTAAGATCCCCAAAACTGACTGTGCATCTTTGTGTTGTCTCCATGTCTTCGAGTCTGGCTCGTAGATCACGCATCTCTCTCTCCATGGTTGGATCTATCATCTACCTGCCTCTTCCTCTCGGCATTTCCCTATCCTCTAGTGGATCGGGTGTTTTCTTGTCCCTTCTCCTTGGCGGCATGGTCAAATTCTTTTTCTCTCTACTACAGAAAGCAAAGAACCTTTCTGTGCTCTGATACCAAACTTGACGTCAACACGTGCAAGCTCTCAACCCGCAGGTCTGAAGATCCACATCAACACAGGATCTTTTCCTTTTCCACTGGCCCGAAGAACTCTAAATCAACTCTTCCATTTCCCTATCAGGTAATCTACACCCACAACAAACTCTCATGGGATCCCCTCTTTTCTCTTGGGATATTGGTCTCTCGAATCCCCGAAACCTGAAACAGTCAACACTGACCCTTCCCTTTCCCTTTCAGGATTTTCCTTATCACAATTTCGGTGGTCACGGTGTCAAGAAACTTGTCTCCCCAATTCCCAAATCCTGATTTGTTGAAACTCCGATACACTTGCACGCTTTGACCTTTCAATGCCACTTCACTTCTGTTGGGACTTCGGACTTCACAATATCGCGAATCCTAATGCAATGAATTTGGGATTTTACTCCGTGAAACTCTGATATAGTGTGCCACCTGTTCGCTTCGCTGACTCCTGTGGTCCCACACCATTCTCTTGGCCTTTGGGATTTCACATTTCATGATTTAGCGATTCCTGTTGCAAGGTTTACGGGACTTCAACCTACGAAACCCTGATATGGAAATCCACATGTAAATCCAATGGCCCTTATGGCTTGGATCTATGGTCCTGCCCCTCCTGAGATTTGAACCTTTAGGGAATACTCACTGTATCTCCCCTATTCCTCCCCAAGATCTAACGACTCACGGAGCTTCGCAAATTCTCTTCAGAGAATTCCGACCGTCCATCCTTCCTGATGATTTCTGTGAAATGAACCAAGTATTCCTCCATGAAAACTTGTCCATCCGTACACAAACTTGCAATGCCTGCTAAACACTCCATGGCACAAGATTCCTATTCTTCTCTTTGCGATTACTCGAAGGTCCTATACCTCCTCTGATCCGATGTCACTATGCCTTCCTTCGACTCCTTCGAAGGCTCAAATCCTTCTGAACTTTCCCAAATTTGAGTCTCCCAGAAAAACCCTTGCACGCACTCCTTGAGGCAACCTTCAAACACTTCCAAGTGTTGAAATCCTTCGACTCTACACACACTTGCAGCAGTAGTCCCTCAATACTTCACTCAGATTTGAAACTATGAGACTTTACTCAGCCTGTGTGCTCCTTGCAAGGCTCCTGTGCCTAACTGCACTTTTGCGGAAATGAGAACAAAAGATATCTCTCCTGAGCTTTCAGAGACAATCTCTGAACCTTTGTCGATGCACTCCTTGTGGACAATTCAACTGCACTCCTTGCAGGAACTCTTGCTCATACAAAGAAACAATTGAAACTCATTCCATTACCCTTTCCTCTCAGATTTTAGAAATTCAACAAGAAATCATTCATACATAGCATAAAAGAAATAGCATGACAGAAAGAGTAAAACATTCATGAGCATATCATTCAAAGATGAATACATAGAGAATATATGAACACCATGAGTCTGAATCACAACTTTCTTGTATTAATCCAGAACTTCTATACATGGAGTCTTCTACACAGCTTTCTCTATTCTCTTCTATGCTCTCTAGAATTATTTTCATGCTCATGCTATAATCCACAATGAGGGTGTTTATATCCCATTTCCCTCTTGTGCTCTAAACTGTCTAATCTAGAATTGAATTCTATCTTCTTTACATTAACTACCATAAATTCCTTCTACCTACTAAGGACAAGAGCAAATTGCTCAAGGTCTGGTTACATTATGCAAGTGCACTCCTTCTTAATGGCTTCATGTAAGATTGTGCATCAATTTCAAGGTAATTTTCAAAATATGCACTGGCACTTGTCCAGTTGTCTTTTGCTTCTGTGCTGGATCGCTTGAGATGCTCCTGCATCATTTTCTTGTTAGGAATGGTTTTGTTTCATTGCCACCAAAACTGGTCGATAGTTTACATCTATGCATTGACGAGTTTATTGGCCCTTTCTTATCGTGCCACTGTCTGCAATGTTTTTGAGTGGAAATAAAAGTCTTGGAAGACCCTGCATTACCTCCCGAAACCCCTATTGATTCTTGTCAATTGGCCAAGGTCACTTCCAAGAAGCACGAATTCGCTCCAAAGAATTCCTTGGAGGAAGTTTTGAGTCATGTAAGTGATAAGGTACATGTCTTCCAATCCTGTATATAAATCGGTTTATGAAAACAAAATTAA
>JZKD02S1429494.1:0-11089 GCA_000966675.3 Picea glauca
TGAAATCCACTACAGTTCCTTCGAAATTCAAATCTTGTGATGGGAGAGAGGAATCCCCCGAAATGGCATTGAGGGGGGTGAAGTCTTGAGGTGGAACATTTACAATTCCCAGATTGGGTGTTGATGGGGTGCTCGGAGTTTCTCTCAATTTCTCTTGTTTCAACAGTGCCTCTGCCTTCCTTTGAGCCTCAGCCTCATCAGTAACTTGTTTAGCCTCTACCTCATCGTCCAACCTCTTAACTTATGCTTCTTCAACTTTCTTCTTTTGTAGGGCAGCATGTTCTTCTTTTAGTTCATTTTCTCTTTTGATTCTTTCCTCTTCGGCTTGCCTTCTTTGATACTCCTCCTCAACTTGGAGTCTCTTTTGTTCTAACTTTTCTTCTTTCATGGCCGTTTCTTGCTCTTTAAAGTTGTTGTTGTCTTGTTCATGTTGTAGAAATCTCTAAAATTGATCAATTGGTACCCTCTCCATTTTCTCTTGTTCATCTTCAAGTTCCTGATTAGCAGCATCACCGGGAAACTTTTGTAGAACCTCTTCATAAGAAAGTATTCCTTTAAACTTGTCTTCTTCAAAATCAACCACATGGATGTTAGAGTGAGTGAGACCAGAATATATGATGCAGTTGACTGCAAGATCAGATGGGTCATGGCCTTTAGGATCTCCTATACATAGGCACATATCTTGTAGGGAATTTTCCTCTTTCCTTGCATGAGGGCCATTGGAAATGGTGTAATTGCCTATGTGTATTGGAAACACATGCTAGATCTTTTTGTTGCTAATCAAAATTAATGAAGTGACCCATGTCCCCATGGTCTGGTAGGAAATTCCCCTCATTATTAAACGAGTTGGGACAAAGTAGGGCAGGAGGTGTACCAGTCAACTATTCCCTTCATCCCAGTCCTAGATTCAAAGGAAATCATGTGTCTTGGGAACTCGAAAATTACAGTGTGCATAGGGGCAAGGAAAATTTTACAAATGTCATAAAAGTATCTTATGTTATTTATACTCCATAAATCAGAGCGGTACACATGTATATGGGGTTGGTTATGGGCTCAGTTCCACCTGAGGTCAAGAAATTTTACCAAGGAACAGATGGAATCAATTAAGTAGGATGACGTATAAAAACGTCTTCCTCATAACTGGAATTTTTTTAGTGTGGAGACAAATGTTGAAAGCCAAGATGTCATCCCAGTTGAACACTTGTCCAATTTTCACGTTAGTATGGGCTAGAGGCAGCCAATCCGTCTGAAAATGTGTGCTTTTGTATTCACCATACAACCGGCTCAGCATAGCTACCAACAATTTATAAGGTCCTTTAAGTCTTTGGGTGGGGACCAATTTTTTGTCCCAGTTTAAGTGTCTCATCCTCATCCACCCACCAATGTTTCAATAGCTTAGCTTTCCCTTTGTTACTTTGAGTGAAACCTTTCAAGAACGGCTCATTGANTTGGGAACTCGAAAATTACAGTGTGCATAGGGGCAAGGAAAATTTTACAAATGTCATAAAAGTATCTTATGTTATTTATACTCCATAAATCAGAGCGGTACACATGTATATGGGGGTTGGTTATGGGCCCAGTTCCACCTGAGGTCAAGAAATTCTACCAAGGAACAGATGGAATCAATTAAGTAGGATGACGTATAAAAACGTCTTCCTCATACCTGGAATTTTTTTAGTGTGGAGACAAATGTTGAAATCCAAGATGTCATCCCAGTTGAACACTTGTCCAATTTTCACGCTAGTATGGGCTAGAGGCAGCCAATCCGTCTGAAAATGTGTGCTTTTCTATTCACCATACAACCGGCTCAGCATAGCTACCAACAATTTATAAGGTTCTTTAAGTCTTTGGGTGGGGACCAATTTTTTGTCCCAGTTTAAGTGTCTCATCCTCATCCACCCACCAATGTTTCAATAACTTAGCTTTCCCTTTGTTACTTTGAGTGAAACCTTTCAAGAACGGCTCATTGAGAGCGCATGTTTTAGCGGGTAAGTGGTACCTTGGCTCGATATCCTCGGCTCTCAGGGATGCTACTCTCCTCCCATGCCTTCTCATGATAGTTGTGGTGTTTGGATCAAACTGTTTGAAACACCATTGTGTTGCCTCATTGTAGGGAAAAAGTTTTGGCCGAGAAACAACCAAATGGATGTCACTTTTTCATATTTTTTGGTATACTTCCATGTTCTCGTCTTCTTGAGGAAAATTTGCAGTGTTGAAAATCTTGTTTATCTCATCATATCTAGGACTGTGGTCTTCGCCTGTGTGATGGGTGGTGTCCATCACTAGGACCTTTGCTTGGCGAGAAGACATCTCAATCACAAAGGCTGACTAGAAATAGATAGAGACTTTAGGTCTCTTGGTATTTTGGCTTGCCATGATAAAAAAAATTCTCAGTCCTGCATCACCAAGTTAAAACGTGAAATAATCCAGGGAGTATAATATGACCAACATGAAGAGACAAACCATTTAAAAGGAAAATGTAATACCTGTAACTGAGCTAGAAAAATGGTCTCAGAGTATCACTTAGCAAATCAAAGAAAAAGGGAGTTTGACGAGCTTATGGAGGAAGATAGGCTGTAAAATGAGGGTTTATAGCCAATTAATATGTATAAAATCCCCCTTAAATGTGTGATAACTCACCTGTGTACAAGAACCGTTTCAAAATACAACCACAATCTCTGTCATTAATGTGAATTAAGAGTGTATATTGCTCAAATCTGTGTATCGGAGTCGTCATGTGGCCTATACTTGAAAAGACAGCACTCACAGTCGTGATGTTGGAATGGGGAAGCTTATGGATCAATTTGTGCTCTGACAGGAGGGGTACCGAAGGTATATTCCCTCTTGCCTAGATTCTTGTGTCGAGGTGGTGGGAGCAAAGTTTGGGGATATGTGGGACCCATCAGAGTTGTTGTGTCGGAAATTTACGGTATGTGTTTTTAAGAAGACGTTGATGGTAGGGTATCGAGGGAATATTCCTTTTTCTTGGATTTACACGCCGAGTGTAGATAATTTAAAAGGATTTGAGTGACAACCTTAGACTTTATGTTTTGGAGTCCACTAGGTTAAGGGAACGTTGGAACCCTAAAGGAGATGGTCTCATAGGAATATTCCTTCGATACCCTAGGGTGTGATTCGTTTCAAATATATGAAGAAAAGTAAGTAGCGTAAGGATCCGAAAAAGAAGGGACGGCCAATCCTAACACGCCATATCATAAGGTCATGGTCAAATTGGTCACATCAGATCGATGGTGTTAAGTACATGTTGGTTCTTTCCTTCTCAGTCTATTTGCTACCATGTGGGACACAAAGGGAACTTGGTATGCCTAGGTTATCGGAGTGTGAGGATCGAAGTCATGAATTGTGCATGAGGGGAAATATTCCGACGAAGATGATTCCTACAGAGCCCTTTCTGATGTGTCCATCGAAAATATTTATGTTGGAATTGAATCAATATGAGAGTATTTTCGATCCCCGACCAAACTTAGGTTGAAATAAGCATGAGAGGGATTCATCAACCAGGTAAAGCAGACAAGTCTCGGGTGCCTACAACAAGTGTATGAAACAGTGAACTGTCGAATAGGAGGATTGATTGGTGTAGCAGAAGGGACTATTGTTTGACTACAACTAACGGGTTTCCAAAAGAGAACAAGATCATATATTGTACAAGCAGTAGAATAATGTCTCTTTGCCAACACATTTTCAATGAAGTAGAAATGTAGCTCCATGTAAAAAAAATTAGAACACGGGGAACCCATTTTCACCAAAAATGGGTTATTGTGGGGGTGAGCCACAACAAATGGCGACTTACTGGGAAGAACCGGTTATCTCTAATATCAAAAGAAAATGACCTCAAACAAAACAGTGTACAATTTTATCTTTAAACATTTTTTTAACAGTGCACAGATCATGGACCCCACATCATCTAGCCTGAGAACAAGGGAGAAAAATGACATGATAAAAGTGATCTTCCGCATAATTCTCATGAAAAATAATAGGATCTTATTCTTCTTTCTCCATATCCACTAGGATTACATGGGAATTGACACCATAGAGGAGTGCTTCTTGACCATTTATATACTGAAGTGTTTTCCTTATCTATCTTTCCCAACATTGTTTCACTTCCAGCGAGCATCCATAGCCTCGACAAAGTTGCCTTGGCATCATATAAGCATGGCCATACTGACAGTGAGAATCCATAGCCTCAACGTGTTTACTTGTACTTCCCACACTATTAATAGTGCTTTCAACTTCCTAAATATTTTGCATTCACCTTTTAGATATGAAATTTATGTATTGCTTTTCTAATATGGGTGAATAGGAAGTGGGGTGATGCAGGAGATACTTTGATATTCTAGTCTCGGTATATTATATATCCTTGTGGTTATATTTACATGGATCATAGACGAATTTATATTTATGGATATTCAAGGGGAGCATCACTAGAATTATGTAGAAGACACTTGAATCAAGGACTTTTCTTTATCTAAGTAAAACATAGGCATCCATGAGAGTGGTCACATGATTGAAGATAACTATTGTGAACTGCCTATAGATGCTCATTTTATTGGTTTGAAGCTTTCTCTTGACATAGGTGAACCTTTTCATCTTTTGAGTACGACCCTTAGCCATCCAGATAAACATTTATCACAAGGTAATTTGATTACTTAAATATGAAAAGGCATTTACAGGGAAACACGTTCACTCGATCATGCATCCTTGGGTCTCTGTTGTGAAAGAGGAAGATTGGTTTGGAATGGTGAACAACAAGTTATTCAAGAATGAAAAAGAAACGAGGAAAGTTCAAACAAAGGCAAAGATATAATAAAAGAAAGAAGAAGGTTGATTGAAGTAAAGACTTTCAGAAAAAGGAAAGGGAAAACTAGGAAAACTACTATGTACAAAGTTGTATCACCATAGGTGATCAGTAGACGTAACATTTGAGAATTTATCCATTGACAAGGAGATCCTCCTCATATCCCTCCAATTTTTTACGTATAAAAGTTATAGGCCCTATTTTTTGGTGAATCAGATAAGGTCCTAACCATAGCTTATGAAATTTTGTGTGTTTTCCTTTCAATTCATTAGCTTTGTCCCATTTGAGAATGAGATGTCCCTCTTGAAAATATTTGTTCCCTACAGCTAACTTTTCAAACCATTTTTAGATTATTTATTGATGGTGTATTAAGTTCATTTTGTCTTTTTCCCTCTCTTCCTCCACTTTTAGTATCATATTTAATCTTTCGTGTATTATTGGGCAAGCCTTGTCTTGGACAGATTAAGCAAGTTGTAATGAGGGTAGAAATGTGTGGGTAGGCAAAGTGGCTTCTTTTCCATGGACTAAAAATAAGGGATAATTACCTATAGACGACTTGGGAGTTACTCTATAATCCCAAAGGGTGTTCTGTAGGGATAGATGCAAATTCCTTTGATGATCATTAATAGTCTTCTTGAGGATTTTAATGAGGTTTTTATTAGTTGACTCAGCTAGCCCATTTCCATGTGGATAGTAATTTGTTGAATATTTGACTTTAATGTTTCGTTCAAGAGAATATTCAGTTAAATTTAGAGAAAAAAAGTATTTGGAATTATCAAAAACCAATGATTTGGGAATTCCAAACCTAGTGATAATATGAGATTCAAGGAACGATGTCACATGATTTTCATTGATGGTTTTCAACAGGATTGCTTCGCTCCATCTAGTGAAATAGTCAATAGTTGTTAGGATGAACTTGTGCAGTTGGGAAGAGTTGGGGTTGATTTCCCTGATCACATCGAGACCCCATTGTTGAAATGGTCGTTCAATAATTACAGGTTGTAGGGGGAATGCATCTTTGTTTTCTCTCCCAGCTGAATTTTGGAATTCCTGGCACTTCCTTACATATGTGTGAGAATCTTTGAATACAGTAGGCTAGTGATAGCCATCTCTATGGATTTTGTGAGAAGTGGTTTCCCCACCAAAGTTTCCACCAACTTATCCATCATGAAGTTTAGATAATACCTTCTCAGCATCCCTTTTCTCAAGGCATCTCAGAAAAAACACCATCATAAATTTTTCTACATAAAATTCCTTGGATTAGTTGATACTGAGTTGATTTGAGTCTAAGGGATCTCTTCTTCTTAGGATATAAATAGTCTAGGGCTGACCCATGTGTTAAATAATATTTCATTTCATAATACCATTGGTCAGAGTTAATAGGGATGTAGCAAACTTATTTTTCAAATAGTTCTTAATCCTTATACAGTGCATCTTATTGTATTTCATCACTCGTTGATTCAATAGCCAATTTAGATAATCATTTACCTTTGACAATATTGGAAGTCTTAATCTCCATATCATAATCTTGTAAGGTTGTTTTCCAATTAGATCTTTTTTCTCCCAGTTCCTTTTGTACCAAGAGATGCCTGACAGCGGGATAAGCGACAATAACCTTTGTCTTTGATTTGAGAAAGAACGGCATGCTTTACATATTTGAATACAGCATAGGCTTACTTGTCCACTTCTAGGTAGTTTAATTCTTCTCCTTGCAAACCCAAACTCATAAAAGCCATGGGAATTCATCACCTTTGTAGTTCTTCTATGTTATAACCACAACAAATGCAATGTTTGATGCAAAAGCATAGAGAATAAACTCTCAACTAAAATATGGACTTAAAAGTGTAGGATCTTGCGCTTTTTCTACTTTAATTTTATCAAAATATTCTCTCTGTTTAGATCCCCATTTGAATTCTACATTTTTATTTATCATGTATTGCATAGGTTTTATTGTTTCTGCAAATCTAGGGACAAATTTCTGACAAAAGTTTTTCTCCCCAAGAAGGATTGCGTGGATTTTTTTGTTGTGGGGGGGAGGAATATTGGAAATTCGGGTCTGATTTTCATAACATGCTTGGAGACTATGAACCCTAACAGTTTTCCCTCATCAAATGCAAAAATAGATTTTTTAGGATTGAGAGAAACACCATATCTTCTGCACCTATTGAATGTTTTCCTCAAATGGGTTATGTGGTCTTTTTTTATCCCTTGAAAATATAGTAACATCATCAAGATACACCACAACACATTATCCAAGTAGACCTCTGAAGGCGATGTCCATTGCTCTTTGGAAAGTTTCTCTAGCATTGATTAGACCAAATGGAATCTTCTTGTAAGCATATGTTCCCCATTTAGTTATAAAAGCGGTCTTTAGTTGATCGTAATGGGTAATTAGGAGTTGATTATAGCCAAAAAAATCCATTTAAAGGGGAAAGCATTTCAGAGCTAGATACACTTTGCAATATTTGTTCCATAGGAGGCACCGAGTAATTATATTTCTATGATTCTCTGTTCAAGTTTATGAAGTCGATAAAAAGCCTAATATCTCCATTATTTTTTCTCACAGGTACTAAATTAGAAATCCATTGAGTGTGGATGACTGGGAATATAATCGCGACAACTAACAACTTATTTAGTTCTTATTCAACTTGAGACTCAAGACTAGGGTGCATCTTCCTCAGCTTTTGTTGAAACAGCTTTGTTTGAGGCTTCATGGGAATGGTGTGTTGTATGATCTTGGTGTCGTGCGTCTTGAGGTCTTCATAGGTACAGGGAAAGACGTCTCTATATTCCTTGAAAATTTTGATGTAGGATTGTTTTTCTTCCAGAGATCAGTTCTTCCCCAAATTAATGTTTTGAGGTGTGGTATTTGTTCCCAAGTTCATCACTTCAAACTGCATTGATTATTTGTTGGTCTTGCAGTTGGTGAATTTCTTGAACTTATCTTGGAGATCATAAAGTTTCTCCAATATTACTACATTTATGGGGATGATATTGACTGAACCCAATGGATTTATCTGTTGATCTTGATTATAAGTGTCTGAATTCACCATTAGATCATGTTTCCCTTCATCTATGATAGAGTCTTTGAAAGTATCTTTGAGGTGTAAGAATCTTATAAGTTGTAGGTCATCATCAAAGACTCTCCATCTAGTGACATTGTCTAGGATTGAAGGCTTGTCTAAAATTTCAATAGAGAAAGTTCCAGGCATCAATCAGTCCAAAGGTATTAATCTAGATGCAACATCGCTAGAAAATTAGCATCATAGTTCAACAAATGAGGAACATAATTAATATTAAATGAAACAAAAGACTTGATTAGTTCCCATACCTCTAACTGATAATGTTTCAAATGAATTGAAAGACAATGGATGGTGTTTCTTACCTGTCTTCTAACAATTTCGGAATCATTAAATACCTTAATTTTCTCAAATTTTAAATCTACTTTCTTTCTTAATCCTCGTAACAAAGCTTCATATTCAGTAATATTATTGGTGCATTGGAAATATTTTGTGCATGCAATTAACATTTTCCTCCCTTTCGTATTTTCCAGTATGCAACCAACACCTATACATTCTAAAGATTTGGATCCATCAAAAAATAGTGTCCACATGTCAGGATCCCCTTTCTTTGTTTCAACAGTTGATTTCATTTTTTCAATTTTTTTTGGGTTAGTGGGGTTAGTAGAGTTAATGAACACCTTTAATCTATCTTAAAAGATCATGTTAGACTATACACTGGATGAAATGTCAGTTTGATCTATTATATTATAGTTGGGATTAACAATCTGAGTGCAATGAAGGATTTAAGATTGTGTGTTAGATTCCACAAAGGATGATGTTTTAGATGTGAAATTCCCAAAAAAAATCTCATATGAGTAATTACCAAAAATCGAGTTGGTAAACATTATTGGTTCATTTGGGTCGTTCAGGTCAGTAACTACATGTTTCATATATCTCTCTTTTTCAGTTCTGATCTGATTCATTTTACCATTGTAAGGAAGCCATAGATGAGACTGGTCAATAGTGAAATAACCATTTAGCATAGTAAACAAATCCTGACTTAAAAGCATGCCATAATTATCGGGTATGTATATTACAATTATATCGATGGTTTGATGAACCTTAGGATTACCAGACATCCTGATCAAAACATTTTTTAATTCCCCAATAACTTTGACTCGAGTTCTATCTAATTGAATAATATGAATGTCAGATGGTTCAAGTTTTACATTAATCTTTTCACAGACTTTGAGATTCATGACATTAGACGAAGCTCATGAGTCTACCACACAGTTATGAACATTCCTATTGAAGATTTCAAAAGTTATGAGGAATGGTGGGGTAGTATATCTGGACCACTGTCCATTTAGGGACGCATTCATAGCCACCTGACTCTTAGATGGAGTGTTGTTGCTAGAAGAGTTATTCTTGGTCGTTCCCCTTTTTTCCCTAGCATTAATTTATTTAGTGCCAGTGGAATTTTTCCCTTAAAGAGTTTTAATAAAATTTTCTTGAATTTGTGGAATCTTCATAAGCTCAAATAGGGAAATGTTGGCTTTAGTATTCTTTATATCTTGTAGGAAATCATATTTCAACCTGGCTAGGGGAATGGATGGAGCCTTAGGTCTGGGTGCTTGGTCAGATGCTTTATGGTTGGAGGGTGTGATTTTGGAAGGATTGGGAGTGGTGTTGGTTGAAGAATATGCTTGTTTGGTATTGGTCATGGAAAAAGTAGAAGAATTAGCAATGCTTGGGGTGTCATCCAAGGTCTTCTTTCTGGCACTTCTTGTGGTTACAACATTTTTGGTACATGTGTACTTCCTATGTTTCTTCTTCTTCATATCAATAAGCGATATCCCAGAAAGAATTCAGTTGTTGTTCTTCGGTTTCTTGGGACTTCTGAGGTTGTTCTTTTTGTTCATGATTCCCCTCCTCTTCCTCCTTGACTTCATTCATATTCTTAGTTGCCCAAGTTTGCATAGCTTGGACAATATCTTCCATTTTAATTCCATCTGGTTGAGAAGGATTGGTTTAATTAGTTGGTGGAGTTTTTTAATCTTTCTTAGGGGGAAACCTAAAGAATTTATTATGGCTAGAAGATCCTTCTCCTCCACTCCTCTTCAAATTTATTAGCTCGTTGGAGACTTTCTTAACAATCCTCTGAAGAGCCTCCATATCCATGGAATCAGAATTCTTCTTCTCTTCTATGAGTTTGGACACAGTTGTTTTACTTTTATCTTTATCTTTGGTTGATTCTGCTCCAATGTTTCCTTTTAAAATTCTCATGTTCTTTTCAACTTTAGGGGCTTCCTGGAAGGCTTCTTCAAGGGTGGATTTTTCAAAATTATTAACAAATATTTCCATGGACATAGGTGGACTAGAGGTATAGAATTTCATGGAAATGTCTTCGACAAGTTTGGAGGCTCGAGGGATATGTCTCATTAGAGGAAGGAAGTGTTGGTTGTAATCATTCACTAGTTCTTTAGAATCCATTTTGACTCTTGATTGTTCTAGGACAAGAGTTGTTGGTGTCTTGTTTTCCCCAAAATTCCTAAGGAAGATAGTTTTGAATGTTCTCTAGTCAGTGATACATGCTTCCTCTAAAGAGAAGAACCATGTAGAGGCTATGTTCTCAAATGTGAGTGGGAACAATCAACAAACCACATCTATGTACCTAATGCTTTGGAGCCTTACTGAAAATAAGAATTTATTAACGTGGTCCTCTGCCGAGTCTTTTTTGTCAGGGTCAAATTTTGGTAGAAATTTCTTTGGATGTCTAGGCATGGCATTCATAAATCTTGGTACAGCGACTGCATCAGGAACCAACTAAGGCTGATAAGGAGGGGGGTATTGATTAGCATTATCCTCGACCATTTTTGGATGTTGGTACAGGATTATCTGAAGAGGGTTGTTTTCAGGCTCACTTTTGTGTTCCTCTTCTTCCTCAAAATATTCTCCCAATTCATTCCTTGGTGTGTACGGTGGGGATTCAGGAGGAGAGGGAGACCTTCCCCCGAAACCACCAACTAGTATATAACATTCAAGGTCAAAATCATAGGTCTCTTCAAATCCTAGTATGTCTTGAGGTATGAGAAATTTGGGGGTTCCAATAGAGGGATTTTCCCGATATGCATAATTATTAGTAAAGAAGGGATCTTCATGTTAGAAAAACAGGACCGCGGAGCAATAAAATAAAACAAATGCAGAAACAAAACACAGAAGACACACAATACAAGAGAGACACAGATTTACGTGGTTCACCCAGTGTGGG
>JZKD02S1429505.1:0-11089 GCA_000966675.3 Picea glauca
CAAAATGGTCTGTATACATTTTGAAATGAGAATCCAACAAATAGTGTCTAAACTTTTGTAGCTCATATGTTGTAATATAGGGAAAAGTAGGGGAGTGTTACCAATAGTTCAATACATAAGAAAGCATAGAATCACATATACTTACATATAGACAAAGACATACACAAAGTAGTGGAAGCCCAAAGAACAACCTTTATTAGATAGATGATTCAATACAACACAATGGATCTCTCTTCTCTGATACATACTTGTCTATTTATACCTACATATTCAGTTACTAGGAAGTTGTAACTGTTAGCATTAGAAGTCACACCTAGACTCCTATAATTGTAAACCTAATACCCATCAGAAATTTGTAGTTTTGTAAAGATAAGGTTTTTTGTTCAAGTGTAACGAATGGATGAGATACCCAGTTTAAAATATCAACATAAAAGTTCCACAAAACATACTCCAGCAAGCAAGGCTTGAACAATCTCAGACCAGTATTTAGAACATAAATGGAAAGATGGAAGATAGAGCAGAAAGATATGAGGTATATGCACCAAGTTACGTCAGGTATTTCTGAGACATATATAGTAGAATTCTTATCAAGAAGGAACCTCCTAATCAATAAGAAAGTGTGCTTTGACAACACTTGCACCAATAAATAAACAGTAAATCATTCACTGCATTCATGAACAAGTACTAAAGACAAATCCTTCATCAATAGAAAACATAAAATAAAGACAAAAATATATCCTGTGATAGTATAAAGGGAGTTGATGTTCAATTATCCAAGAGTCTTAAGTCTGTACATACATAATATGGAAACTTACAGTCTGAAACAAAAAAATACGAGTTCTCTCAAAAACCATTCTAACCTTCCTATGGAGCTATATTACACCTTAAATAGCAAAAAGCATCAAAATTCCCTCTAGGACTCACCACCTAACTCCTACATTGGATTCTTCACTTGGGAGAGGCGTGGCAGTAGACAAACAAACCAACATCTAAAAAATTGCTAGATTTCAAGAGGTTGTTGGCAGTAATAAATACAATTGCAGCTAGCTCATTGCATGAAGATTTGATGGAGCTAGTTCTTGGACGCAAGTGTCTCTTCATGTCTAATTGATATTTGAGGAGTTACTCGAACCTCTTATGATAGGTGAGACCATCCTACAGTTCAAATTCCAACTAACTGTCAAGTTCGTAGTGAGTGCGCTACAAATTGTTCCAGTTTTAGCAGTTCCTAGTGCCTTCAATAGGATGTGCTACAAACTTTCCTGTAGATGTCATTTTTCCTTCAAAACATAGAAACCGATGCCAAAAATGTGAAAGAATCCTTAAAACCTTTGTTAATGTCTGCTACAACCTCTAAATCATGAAAGTGACTTGCAAAAATAACATATGGGCATGATTATAGCATCATAAGACAAAAACACTACTTAGAGTTATAAGCCTACATATATAATACACCATAGAAAAACTGCTTATATTGATGCAGATATGATGCTTTATCTTTGTCTCTTAGTGACCACCCGAGCCAACATGTCCAGGTTATTTTTTTGCAATCTTTTCCTTCAATTGTTGCACTTCCTCCTTCAACTTCTTGTTTTCAGCTTGATAAACTCTATTTTTCCTGTATACACTCTTCATTTTCCTATGCAGAGGTAAGGATATCTTAACCATGAGATTTTCCTTTGCAATAGTTTTTTCACACATATCAATATTTTTCTTAATCAAAATACTGGCCTGCATATTTTCCTTTTTCGACTGTTCATTCTCAGCCCTTACATCTTCCAACTGCCTCTTGAGCCTTTTGAAAGTGGGATCACTTTCATTAGAAGAAAACTTGTTGACATGTGTAAGTGACACACCGTCAACTGGAAGAATAGATCCGGACTGGGGTTGTCTAATTAACCCAAGCCGTTTGGTGTGATATATTTTGATGGGTTTAATGGCTCCATTAGCCAACTAGGGTCCTAAAACAAAGAAATAAACTACTCTAAAGATAAAAATATAATACTATATACGTGAATATAACTATTTACAAGTGTTTCAAAAACGTAAATATAAATATGTGATTATGAACAAAGTATTTACAAATTGCAAGTTTCTGATGAATGCCTTGTGAAATCAATGTTTGGTAATTGTTTTTGAAAGTAGATAAAGAAAGCACACATTTCTATATTTTCTATTTTATAATCTAAGATCTAAGAACTTAAAAAGAATGTTAATAAAACATAATTTGAAACAAGGATAGAGTAATGGTCATAGCCAATTTAAACTGTCTTGTCTCACTACTAAAATCGACTAATAACATAAATTAAATGTGAATGAAACTAACCTGAAATTAATCTCATGCAGTGTCTATGTCTCTGTGCAATCCAAACCTCGAGCTACCTTGTCCGTGAGAGAAATATGGGACAGACTTGTACTAACATCTCTTGAATACACTCAAGGTGTTTATTGATAGCTAGGGTATAAGAACATAGTAACAAAAATGTAGATCCAGTGATCGTGTGATTATGAATGATTACAGTAAAAGAAACGTTAATATGAAACATTCATTGGATACATCAACTAAACATCAATGATAAATCATGATATTAAAGTTGAAATGATGATCACATATATAATATATGAAACATCTAACTATAAACAAAATTTAAAGCACTGAATAAAATGGAACATTCTATGTCATTGAGGCTAAAACTATGCAACATATTAATATTCCAAAATATAAGAGACAAAACATAAATGAAACAACTTCACATTGGTCTAAAGCCAAAATGCAAACAGCTTGTCCATTAAGTTCTGAAGATCATTTGTCCATAATCTGTTCCAAGCAAATATGTCTTTCACTAACAAAGTGAATAGTATTTAAAGTATCATGAGATACACATACCCATATCTCACATGATAGAGATGGATCTCTCAACATTAAGTAAAATTACAAAAATAGTGGATTTGGAAACCACTTATAACATAGTTGGTTTCATCAAAAGTAGATCAAAGTTTATATAAAACATGAAGAAAAATAAACTACTAATCACTTGTGCATAATTGAAAGATATTTATTCCCAGTAATCAGCAGTAGCATCTCCAATTTCCTAAAATAAAACAAAACAATTTTAATAAATCAGAAAAACAATTAATCATAACTAATTACTAATTTTTGTAAAAAGAGACTTGGCTACAGAATCAAAGATTTTGTAGCCAGTCTTAATTTTAGTAAATCAAATCAACCTTCAAATCGATTTATTTTGAATTAGATAACAGAGATAAAAAGAAAAAGAAAATCAAATTGTTTACCATTAAAAGTTAACTAAAGAGGCGTCGGGTAGTTTAGAATTTATTATCGCTTTGACACTGGTTGCATTTTTGATAACTATGTTTCTAGATTTCTTGATGCATTTAGGATTCCTTTCTACATGCACCTTGAGGTCAAGGTTTTCTTGCCTCAAGAAATCATTCTGAGCAGTAAGAGTCTTGATTTGGGCTTGTAGGATAGGAATGCTAGTGTAATAATTCTCAACCCAAATGTAACAGTCATCACAATGGACAGGGGAGGTGGCAAATTGATGAAGGATGTAGTCGACCATGGGCGCATCAGTCTTATATGTTGTTTTCTTCAAATCATGCCTAATACTAGAGAACCCTTATTTGCCTTGAAGGCATGGTGGAAAATTTGTCACGAAGTCATAAGGTTCAGTAGGACCAGTGACTTCCCTCTTGGAACCCTGCAGTTTTTGATCTTCTTGAACTAGAGAATCCTCTATATTTGGATCTGAGCCCTCATCGATCTCGATCAGATCGATCAAACTCAGATGAGGATCCTTTATGTTCCTTAGTTTCCTCGAGATTAAGCGATTGATCTTCTTACCCTTGACTCTGTACACTATTGATTTCTTTGTCTACAATGTTTCTTAAAATCAGTATTAACACCAACATCATTCACATGTGCAAGAGGGTTATTTTCCTTTAATCCTTCAGTCTCTTGCTCAGGAAAAAATGTAGGTGGGAACTTACACAACATCCTTTCGTCTAGAGGTTTTTTGTCGGTGAACTCTGGTTCACTAATTGAAATATCGACCTGATCTTTAACCATTACCTTGTCTAAGCTAGGGTTTTCTGTTAAACGAGGGTTTACTGTAAGATTGGTCTGAGCGAAACCATTTCTTATTAAAAATACTTCCCAACTTTCACCTATGGTTGATAAATGATTCATCAACAATATCTTAACCAATCCGTGATGGAACATGCTTGAATCAAAACCTTGTCGTTTATATCTTTTGGACATTTTATAGAGACTTCTCAACAAATAAAATGGCATATCCAAATCGAAACCAATGAAATGCATGAGTAAACGGATATGGTAGAGGAAGATCAATCTGTATCGACCTTCGCATGTCACAAATTACTTGAGAATTAACAACAAACTGTGCCATCTAGGTTTTACTAGGGAGATAGAAATATCTTAGTTGATCTTTCGGGATGTCATAAACAGACTCCACGGGACTCCTTCAATTTGGGCGTTTTTGAACCATTTTTCACCCTTTGATGGAAGCTCTATTGCCTTTCTCACAAACTCCTCGGTCAATTCTAACTGTGTGTCCCCAATTTTATCTCTGCAACCATCGAAGGTCTGCGCAAAAACTCTATCCACATGAAGATTATAACTCTCAAATTTCTTAAGGAAAACATCCCAGCCATGGATTTTTAAGTCCTCAATCGCATCGTCGTGAGAAAGTAAAGATTGTCATCCATTCGACTCCAAGCACACAACAGGCGCCATGACAAATGTAACCAGAATTCAACAGGGGTTACTCTGGATAGTTTTAGGTTCGAATCGTGTGAGCATTAGAAACAATTCTGAATGGAGAGTGAAGTCATAAAAATAACATAACTTGTGTGTTATCATAACTCAAATAGTGGGAGTAAAAACCAGTGGTTTGATTGTAATCTTTACCATCCCTTGTGATGAGAGCCAAATACACAGAGTACCGAAACCCTATGCATGTAATGAAAGGCTCATTAATATGTTAAGCCAACAAGGTGAGGTGAGGACGTGAGTACAACAGGTGGGTATTCATTTGTATGATTGTTGGTACAACCATTGAATTCGTGAAAAGACTATCAAAAATATCAAAGTCTCTTCACAAATCGAAAACTATCAAACCATTGAAACAATAATCGTATTAGCACAAAAAAAATGGGTCTAACAACCATTTTATAAGATTTGTATTTGTATTTCATATGAATGGTTTGTTGAACCATATACCTAAGGCAAAAAATTATTAAAACAAGAAGCCAAGTTTTATGTTTAATTCATGCTTGCAGTCATGAATTAAAGATAAAACAATCAAAAATCCAAATAGTAAAATTAATGAATTAGGATTTAACCCAATCAGTCATAATAAACTCAGAAAAGTGTTTATAGACGGGTTGATGGAAGATACAGAAAAATGCGAATTCTTTCAATTGTGTACAAAATAAAAAATGATGTATTGTTGCCAACAATGGCGATGCATTGGGCGAAGCAATTATCTCTGCATCACCGAAATTTCATGTTAGGATGAATCAGAAAAATGAAGATTTGAGAAACAATTGGCAACAAATCAAGCATTCAGATCAAAACTTAGGAAATAGCATAGTCTAGCATCATATGTGTTTCTGTCAAAAATGTAATATGGTATCAAATCCAGATTATGAATGAAACAATGTTTTAGGCAACCGCCTCTGATATTGTTGACAGGGCCACTGCTGTCAGGAGGCATCTATAGCCTTGGAAGGTATTCCATTTAACCCACTCTAACACCTCTATCATGTCCAAGAGTCATACATCCATGATATAGAACATATTTACTTTTGATCAATTCCAAAAGGACATACCTGATAATTTTCTTAAACCCAACATTGCTTCGCTGCTAGCAGGCCTGTTCAGTACCCCGGTGAAGTTGCCTTGGTATCATGCATGTATTTACCCGCTGCCAGCAGACCTGTTCAGTGTCTCGACGGGTTTGAAAACACTTCCCACACCTTGCGGTGCTTTCAACTCTTTAGATTTAATTTACAAATTTGCAGAAGCTTTATGATATTCAAAAGAGCGGGGTGATACTGAAAATTTCAGATTTTGAAAACAAAATTGGATCTTATATAATTCATCTTCTCATTTAATGATATTTACCATGATCTGAACACTTAGATTTTTGTTAAGAAACCATCTCAAGGACAAGAAGGTATAATTGAGTTGTTTTCTCAAAAAATAGGGACAACGTTAAGAGTTTTATTAATGATAATCTTATCCTCTCGAGATTTTGAAAAGAAACCAACAACACTATTTTGAGCAGGAATTTTCTTCTGTTGATATGAGTTTTAGCATTTACAACACCGGTTCTTTGAAAAGTCATCAGTTGTTTCTCTTGGATAAAAATTTTGATTTTCCTTCCACAAATAAAATGGTGACACAAGTATAATTATTTAGAAACAAATAAAAAACAAGCAAAATGAAAAGAACCAAGATCAAAAAAAAATTAATATGTGTGTGTGTGTGTGTGTGTGTGTGTACAAAGAGGTGGATCTGGAATCATTAGGTGAAATACCTTTTGAGAGATTGGCCATTCACTGGGAAAGTGTCTGGTTGTCCCTCCAAATTTTGTAGGCAGAAAGAGTTGGGACCTAATTTTTCAGAAATTACAAATGATCCCAACCATAGATTATGGAACTTGGTGTGTTCCAATTTCCCTCGTGAGCTTTGTCTCACTTGAGAACCAAATATCCGACATCAAAATTCCTATCTGAAGAAGAATTTGAATCAAACCATATTTTTACAATTTATTGATGTTGATCCAACTTTTGTTTTGCTTGTGACCTTACTTCCTCCAATTTTAACAAGGCATTAATTCAACTTTCTAGGGGAGGGCACTCCTCTTCTTGAACTTTCTGCGATAATTGCAGAGAAGGAAGTAGAACATGTGGAGGGAGAATTGCTTCTCTTTCGTAGACGAGAAAGAAAGGGGAATTACCAACAGAGGCTTTCAGTGTCACCCTATCAGCCCAAAGTGCATTATACAATGCATTGTGCCAGTTCTTATGATTCTCTGAAACTGTCCTCTTAATGATCTTGATTAAATTTTTGTTTGTTGATTTTACTAAACCATTTCTTTGAGGGTAGTAGCTGGCATAATATTTCAGTTTAATCCTTTTTTTCAAGGCAAAGACATTCACATCAAGGGATGAAAAGTAAGAGGTGTTATCAAAGACCAAACATTCACCACTTTCAAAGGTGCAGCTTCGGACCATATGGTAAAATAATCCGTTGGTGTAATCATATACTTGTGTTGTTGTGAAGAAGAAGGGTTAATTGGTCCTATGATGTCAATACCCCATTGCTAAAAAGGGGAATCTACAATGACAGGCTGCAAAGGAAATGTTGTCTTTTTCACCCGCCCTGTAGCCTTCTGGTAGATTATGAATTTATGACACAAAGCATGGGCATATTTAAAAAAAGTGGGCCAATAGTACCCAGCTCTTAACACTTCGTGAGCAGTGGTGTCTCCATCGAAGTGACCACCAGATTCACCTACATGAATTTCAAATAACACTTTCTCTTCTTCTTCCTTTTCTAAACAACGCATAATAACACCATCAAAGTTCTTTCGAAATAATACATCATTAATTAATTGGAAAGATGCAGATTTTAACATGAGTGCTCTTCTGTTTTTAGGATCAAGATAACTTGGAGCAGATCCATGTGTCAAATAAAATTTAATGTTCTCATACCAAGAATTGGCATCAACTTGTGCACAATTGATTTGTTTTTCGTTATGTTGATTTACAGTTAAGGTGTTGATTTGACTTTCCTATTATTTAACTGAATCAACCACTAATTTACACATGCCTTGACCTCTAACAATTTGTGCAGGGGTTATTTCGAGGCCATATTCCTGTAATGACGTCATCCAATTTTCCCTTTTCTCACCCAGTTCTTTTTGTACTAACAGGTTTCTTATAGTTGGGTAAGGAACAATAACCTTGGTTCTAGATTTCAGCAGGTATGACCAGAAGTGTTTCACTGCTTTAAAAACAACATATGCATGTTGATCTACTGTTGGGTAGTTAAGCTCTACTCCTTTGGAGGCTGAGCTCATAAAGGCAATAGGTATCTCATTGCTTTCAACGTTTTTCTGCGTTAACACAACAACATAAGATCGATCAGACGCAAAAGTGTAGAGAGTGAAATCCTGAGAAAAATCGGGACTCATCAAGGAAGGAGCTTCTACTATTGCTTTTCTAATGGAGTCAAAAGCTTGAATTTCTTGATGTCCCCAATGGTACAAAACATCCTTTTTAATTAAGTTCTGCAATGGTCTTACCATTTCCGAGAAACTTGGGACAAATCATCTGATGAAATTAATCTTGCCCAGAAAGGACTACATGGATTTTTTGGAAGAGGGAGGGGAGAGCTTAGCAATAGCTTGGGTTCTTTTAGGGTCGATAATCATTCCGTCTTCAGACACTATAAAGCCAAGCAATTTTCCTTGTTATACTATAAAGACTAATTTCTTTGGCTTGAGAGATATACCGAACTTGTAGCATCGTTCCAGGACAACCCTGAGGTGAGACAAGTGATCTTTCTTGTTTTTAGAGAAGACAGTAACGTCATCAAGATAGACCACGAATGATTGGTTTATGAGGCCATAGAAATGAATGTCCATTGCTCTCTGGAAAATGGCACTGATGTTTATAAGTCCAAAAGGCATCTTCCTGTAGGCATAAGTGCCCCATGGGGTACGAAAAGTGGTTTTAAGTTGGTCTGAGGGAGACATGAGGACCTGGTTGTATCTCGAAAACCCATGTAGCAAAGATAGTCTTTCAGAACCAGATACCTGTTGTATAATTTGTCTCATTGGAGGAACAGGGTAGTTGTCTTTGTCAGATGTACAGTTTAGGTTCCGAAAATCGACACAAAGTCGAATTTCACCACTTTTTCTTTCTTACAGGGACTAGATTAGACACCCATTGTGTGTTCCTTATCGGGAAAATTATCTTTGCAGATAGTAATTTATTCAGTTCTTTTTTAATAGTGGGTTCCAATTTAGGGTGCATCTTCCTCAATTTCTGCTAAAAAGGCTTAGTCTGGGGTTTCATGGGGATGATATGTTGTATGATGTTGGGGTTGAATGTTTTCAAATCATCATACATCCAGGAAAAAATGTCTTTAAATTCTTTAAACAATTTTATGGAAGTGGATCATTCTTTCTCAGAGCAACCTGTTCCCAGATTAATATTTTGAGGATTTTCCTTTGTCCCTAAATTAACTGACTCATAAATCAAAGAAGAACTGTTTATTTTACAATTAACCGTCCCTCTAAATTTATCATGCAAGTCATAAATATTCTCTAGTCTTACAACAAATTTGGGGATAAAGTTTACTAGATCAGATGTCGATTCAGGAGATCTAAGATCTGATATTACCACGAAGTTTCAAAGGTTCTCATCATGAGTGCCTTCATCAATGACTGCACATTGGAAGGTGTCTTCCATGTGCAGGAAGTTGATGATCTGTTGGTCATCGTCGAACACTCTCCAATTGGTGATGTTGTCCAGGATCGATGGCTAGAACAACAGTTCAATCGAAAACACATTAGGAAAAAGACCTTCTGCGGGTAATAGTTTAGAAGTGAAATTAGCCAATAAATCAGCCTCCACATTACTTAGTCTAGGAATGAAATTTATGTTAAATGCTGAAAAATTTTGCATTAAACTCCATACCTTAGTTTGGTAGCTTTTAAGATGTGGTGATAAGCAATGTATGGAGTTTCTTACCTACCTAACCACGATTTATGAATCACCAAATACTATCAAATTATGCACGTCCATATCCAAAGCTTTCCTGAGCCCTTATATAAGTGCTTCATACTCAACCGTGTTATTAATGCATTCAAACTCTAACCTGCAAGAAATAAAAGTCTTATTACCTGCAGGGTTGATGAGTAAACAACCTGCACCTGCTCCTTCTTTGGATTTGGATCCATCAAATTAAAATGACCAGATTTGGGTTTCGTCAGCAGTGTTTGGCATACTTGGCAAACTTGATGTCTGAGTATAGGTCATAAATTTTGATTGTTGCTCAGGATCAGTGATAGGAGAAATTTCGGTCATGAAGTTACCAAAGAAGGTATTCATTCCCTGCATTTCAAATGAATTAGCAGATGCAGTGAAAGGTTCGTTTGCATCATTTAGATCCGTCACGGTGTGCTTCCGATAATGTTCTATGTTTATCTTGATCTTGTTGAGCTGTCCATTTTCAGGCAGCCACAAATGAGACCAATCTGTGGCAAAGTAACCATCCAGTTGTTCGGACCAGTCCCTGCTAAAAAAAAACCATAAACTTCAGGGATATCCACAATGATAATGCCAATTATCTGGTGAACCTTAGTATTGGATGATAATCTAACCAGAACATTCTTAAGTTCACCAATTACTTTAACGTTTGTTTGATCAAGATAAATTATTTTGAGATCAGAACGTTTAACTTCTGCATTAATTTTTCGACAAACAGATAGAGGCATCACGTTTGACGATGCACTAGAATCGACCATACAATTATGTACATTCCTATTGAAAATTTCAAAGGTTAACAAAAAAGGTGGGACATTTTTCTGGGTGTTTATAGCAGGATTCTGCTGATTTTTAGTTGTTGTCCCTAAAAGAGTTTTACCTACATTTGCTACAGTTTTTTCAGCTAAATCTCTTTTATCTAGAGGTTCAGATGTCGTTTTAGTTGGGATCTTTTTGGCTGCTTTTGAACCAATTTCTGCAGTTTTCTTGCTGCTAGGATCGTTGTTTTTACTATTTTCAGCAATACTTTGAAGCATTTTCTGCAAAATACGGGGGAATTTCAGCAACTCAAAAATAGAAATATTGGCCCTCGGTTTTTTCAGATCTTCAATTAAATCGTACTCTAAAACAGGGGTTGCTAAACTATGTTTAATTTCATCTTGCTTTGAATGTTTTGGAAACACATTATTACTCACTTCAGAAGAGGGTTTGTTTTGTGTTTTTTTTCTTGTGTTGTAGGGGTGAACAATCTCAAAATTTGCTT
>JZKD02S1429516.1:0-11089 GCA_000966675.3 Picea glauca
TTTCAAGATTTAGAGTCATGCCCGAGGCCTCCGTGAAATCTGAGAGGATGGAATTGAGTTTAAGGGCTTCTCGAGCAGTAGGGGAGTTCATTAGAAGAGTATCATCAACGAATTGACTATGTGAAGGGGCAGGTTGTATATTGTGCAGAGGCAGGCCCTGGAGGGCGCCTTCCAGGACTGCAGATTTGATATAACGGCCAAGGCCTTCTGCCATTAGAACAAAGAGGAAGGGTGAAAGTGGGTCGCCTTGCCTGATGCCTCGGGAGGCGGAGAAGGGGCGTGAGGGGACTCCATTGATCAGTATTGAGAAGAACGCCGAGGAGGTAAGGTTTGAAATCCATTGGACCCAAGCATGATCAAAGCCAAAGGAAATTAGAATAGCTCGAAGGTATTGCCAGTTGGCCCTGTCAAAAGCCTTGGATAAATCGAGTTTGATCAGCATACCTAGTGTTTTTGTTGTTTTGAGAGAGCTGACTACTTCATTTGCCAGAATGACGCTATCCATAATCTGCCTGCCTTCTACGTAACCAGATTGTTCTTTAGAGATGATGAGAGGCAGAATTGGTTTGAGTCGATTTGCAATAACCTTGGTGATGATCTTGTAGATGACATTGCAAAGAGCGATGGGTCGAAATTGCCTGGGGTTCGTGACTCTTTCCTCCTTTGGTATGAGGGCAAGGAAGGTGGCATTGAAGGCTTGGAGTACTTGTCTTGACAATCTGGATTCCTCCACTACTTCCCATACGTCATGGCCTATGATGTCCCAGCAGTGGTGGAAGAAATCTGTGGTGAAGCCATCAGGTCCTGGGGCTTTGCCTAGGGGCATGTCTTTTACAGCTTTGTCCACCTCCTCCTTGGAGATCGGTCGATTGAGGGCTGCATTATGTTCTGGCATGATTAGCTTGGGAATGTGGCGAGTGACTCGAGAGATTGCTGCAGCTCTGTCCTCGTTACTTTCCTTGAGGAGGGTTTGGTAGTACCCATGGAGTTCTTCTTCAATGCGCTCATGGTCCCTGATTGGTTGGCCTTGCTCGTTCTCCAAGTGTGTTATTCTATTAATATGTCTGCGATGTATCATGGTTTTGTGAAAGAATTTGGTGTTCTTTTCCCCTTCTTTGAGCCACTGAACTCTAGATTTCTGTCTCCAGAGTATTTCCTCTTGCCGCCTTCGTAGCTCAAGCTGCATCTGTAATTTCTCTTCTTCTTGCATGAGCTCGGTGGTCCGAGTCCCTGAAATGAAAATATGTTGTATTTCGGCTAGCCGAAGTTCTGTGTCTCTGATGGCCTGTTGAATGTTGCTGAAGGTGCTTTTGTTCCAGTGTTTGAGCTTTTGCTTGAAAATTTTAAGGCGTTGTTGAAACCGGTACATCTTGGTTCCTTCGTTTAATTCTAATTGATTCCACCAGAGTTGAGCTAGTTGATGGAAGTCTGGATGTGTTAGCCAGAATTTTTCAAATCTGAAGGGTTTGAATTTAGGCGTCGCTTCTATAGCAATATGGAGGGCTATTGGCCAATGGTCCGAGCCTGTTCGGGGAAGAATCAGGCTTTCTATGCCGAGATCTCTTTCGATCAAGTGTTCTGAAACAAGAAAACGATCTAATCTACAAGCTATGTGTTGGCTTCCAGATCGACGGTTTGACCAGGTGAAGGTCCCATTACTGTTCTCTATGTCTACTAGATTTAACTGCTCAAGGAGGGATTTGAACTTACCACTGTCTTTCTCGAGTCGCTTGCTGCCTCCCGATTTTTCCTCCAGCGTCATTATCATGTTGAAGTCCCCGCCTAGGATCCAGTTGGGCATATTCACCAGAGCTTTGACTTGAACAAGTTTTTCCAAAAAAATCTGCTTTTCCTATTGTCCCTGTGGGCCATAGACGTTGGTGATGGTCCCCTCTTGATTGGATCCTATTATTGCAAAATGTGTTGATAGGGTGCCTGCCGTGGAAAAGGGCCCACTGAGGATAGTATGGTTGGGGTTCCATAAAATGGCAAGGCCGCCCGCTGCTCCTACGGAATCCGTATAAAAAAACTGGCAGTCTTTCCATATTCTTTGAATTATGTTCTCAGCTTCCAAGCCGACGCATTTGGTCTCCTGTAACATTAGAATATCTGGAGTTTCCTCTTTGATGCAGTCTCTGAGGATCCTTTGCTTGGATCTTCCGTTGAGCCCTCTGATGTTCCAGGAGATGACCTTCATCATTAAGAGGAGGAGTGGAGGTGGAGGTATCCCTCCGAGAGCTTCTGTATCTGCCCTGAGTTGATCATTAGGCTCCCGGCTTCTTTGATCAGCTGATGAACTGTCTTCCTACCTTGTCTTTTGCCTTCTCTTGGAGTTTTTTTGGAGTTGGAGCTGGACTCTGTGGCTATTCCAAGGCGTGCTATGGAGCCCGCCGTTGAATCAATGAAGATCTTGTGAAACTTGCGCAGTTGTTCTTCCAGGAGGCCCTCGAGATCCTTCTGATCTAGGGCTTCCTCTAGTTTTTCCAGATCTATGCCGGCGAGGTCCTGGGGATTCATGTGGATATCGCCATCTGCCTCCCCTGCATCCTCTATGTGAGTGTCTTTGGGTTGATCTGGAGGTGGGGCGATATTACTCGGGGCTTTGCCTGCCTGTGTCCCAGCATGGGGATCTAGGAGTTCCTCTTCTTCCGGGAGCTGGCTTAAAATATCATAGGAGTTCTTAGTTTGGAGCTTGGGTTTGGGATCAGCTATCTGTCTTCGAATAGGATTCCTCTTCCGAGTTTGAATCACGGTGTAGCCATCTTTCTGCAAAGTTGGGGTGGTTTTGGCCGCTGGCTGGTTCAGAGGGCAGTCCCGAAACAGATGGCCGTGTTCATGGCGTTTTCTGCATCTAAACGGGATGTGCTCGTAGTCAAGGGTTTGGACCCAGTCCTCGTCCTGATATTCTAGTATGACTGTTCCTGGTATGGCTTTGGCTATGTTCATGTAAACGCAGATACGAGCATAAGAGGTATATTTTCTCTGCTTTGTAGCTTCAGAAGTTTTCACGTATTGACCAATGGTGTTACCTATTCCCATTAAGATCTCCTCCAGCCAGAACTCTTGTGGGAGGGAGTAGAGACGGATCCAAACCGGTGCCATTGTGAAGTCCTCCTTGTCTGGGCTAAAGCGCTCTGTCCAGTGCCTCAGAAAGAGCCCTGTTGAGTTGAAGAAGTAGGGGCCATTTTCAAAGATGCGGTCCTTGTCCTCAAGATTGTAGAGTATGATGGTGAAAAAACCTTTTGAGCTAAGCTGGACATCGTAGTCACCTTTAGGGTTCCACCAATGCTTTATCCATTTTAGCAGATCCCTTTCTGATGGCCAGAGTCCCAGAAATTTGCCAATGAGGGCATGTTCTTGCATAAATTGTGTGTGCTCACCTACCCTGGTAGAGCTTATGTGATAGCGGGGTGCCTTTTCCGTCTGTGGGATGCATTTCCCCGGCTCCCAGCGGCGAGGTGGTTTGGGGTTGGAAGTGTCGGCTTCCGTCTCCATGTCCTATTGCAATCCATGTTCATTGGCGAGCAGCTACTCTCTGAGTTGCGGCGGCGACTCAAACGCTGGACACCTTGCCCTGGTTCCAGATTTATCATTGGCGGCTACATTGCTATATGAGGGGGGTTTCCCCCCCGTTGCGCTCATGTCTGCGGATCAGCGCCGAGGTGGTTGAAGGTGAGGCAGTGGAGATTCGTGGCTTGAGAAGTTGCTGTAGCAGGCGGTCTGCAGGTCGCATGGGCTGCGTACTAGGGTTTCCTCACTCCCCTCTCGTTCATAACCCCATGTCTCAAATTCTTAACAATGTTCCCACCAGTATTTGCTATTTCAATAACATAAATCTTGATAAAATAGTAATTTTATGTTATTTAAATTGCATTTATAAATACATAAATGGATTTTCATGTATAGATCCATGCAACACAGAAACACAATCATTATTAAAGTTAAATTTAGTTAGGTAAATAAAGCCTGCGCATTGCCAACAAAAACCTTATTACTCAATTTGGGTTCCAATATAAGGTAAAAGAAGATAAAATTTTATTTAATATTTATCATTACTTTATTTATGTAGTATTATTTTTTAGCGGGATTTCAAAATTTTATAGTTTAAAATTATTGCATATGATTTTGGGTATTTTTCTTTGTTTATATTCCAAATTATTTTATGTATTGTTGTTTCCATGTTTTCTTTCTTTTAAGCTTATTTTGTTTAATTTTAAATGAAATAGTGTTATTGTCTATCTTTATCATTTTATATATCAAATAAATTTCTTCAATGTTTCCAAGTATAATTATTTTTCAATTAAGTGTATATATAAGAGAAATTGTTTTTTATTGTAAATTAGCTTGTTATTAAGAGTTTTTTTTACTTGTTTAATCCGGTTTTATTTCTCTTTTAATATATTTGGTTCTCATCATTAGAGTTATGAGTGTTTAAACAAACATTAAAAATATGATCAATATACAAAATTCATATTGGATTAGATTAAGAAATACCCATCTTGAATTAAAATTGAAATACTCTAAACATTTTTTTTTAAATTCAAATTGGGTTTTGAGAAAACTCATTACTTAAAATTAACTCTTAAACTTTACCCAAATCTAAATTTACAAAATAAAATCATTCTAAAGTGTGATAATTCTTTACAAATTTAAAATCTCAATTATAATAACATAATTTTTTATAAATTCCATCATCAACATATAAGCTATTTATAATATTCTTATCCAACAACCTCTTAATAAAGGAAAAATTTAAATACAATAAATCCAAAAAATTACAATCCTCAAACAGGAAACCCTAAAAGCAACTTCAAAAAAATTGTAAAGCAATCAACCCTACAACATTGATGGAGATACCCAACCTTCCCTCTCACACATTGGTAAAAGTAGTCCACCGAAAGTTTGACTTTCATTACAAACTTCACCTTACCAAAAAGTTAAAAACTATTATCTAAGCTATATACTAAGGTTGCAATCTTTCATGTCTATCGAATATACACTTTTTTAAAATATAAGAATATAAAATTAAAAATTGAATATGCATTTTAAAAAAGATTTTATTTAACGTGTAATCTAACTAAAAAATTTGATCAAGTGAATTTTATTATCTTTATAACTGTGTATCTTACTTTTTATTTGTATTATTTATTTTATTTATATTATTTATTAATAGATGTGAATAATGATTGTTTTTATATATCTTACTTTTTATTATTTGTTAATAGATGTGAATAATGATTGTTTTTATGTTTGTGTTATGGTAAATAAATCCATTCAATTATTAGATATGAATAATGGTTGTTTTTAAGTATCTTATTTTTTTATTATTATTGGTTAATAGACGTGAATAATGGTTGTTTTATGCTTGTATTATGGTAAAAGATCTAATCAATTATTATAATAAAAAATAAAAATTATATAAAAAAATTGTTAATTTTGTTTTTAATATAATTATTTAGAAAGATTTTATTTTGTGGTTTGATAATGATAAATTTATCATATTAACTCTTTTCATCCAATAAAAATATAGTTAAATGATATTTTTAAATTTTAAAAATTATATTAATATTCTTTTGGAAACATAATAAAAATATAGTTAAATGATATTTTTAAGTTTTAAAAATTATATTAATATTTTTTTAAAACATTATAAAATTGTGACAACTTTTTTTAACTAATACAACAATTATGAAAAATGATGTCAAAAGAGTTCTGCAATATAATATCATTAACATTAGCATTAACTAACCAACAAGTATCATGTAAAGTGATCATGTGTCCTTGCCAATTGTAAAATTTGTGTAATTGTATTGAAATCGTTTTAAAGGGTTTGTTTAAAGTGATAGTGGGGTTCATTATATTTGGTGGACATTGAATAGGTTGCAATACAACAATTTATTAAGCAAACAACAACTTCTCTCTATTATTTTTGTTTTTGTTATTTTAAGAAGGTAAAAGGGGATTGAGGCTCTTTATTTTTTAGATTTTTAAAGTTTCTATAGACTTAATTTTGAGCTGGTCACATAACTTAGAAAAAATTTCTTGCAATAAGTATTTGATGTTCTTCATAGGTCTCATCAAGATTTAGAAGTTGCTTTTAATCTCTTGTTCTAATTTTTTTGAGCAAACTTGCCTTGTCGCAGCTTTGAAAACTTGTGAAATCCCCTTTTATCTCATCGCACGAAAAATTGATTTGATGTGATACGTCACATGAAAACTCACTTTGGTTTTATACACTACATCACACAAAAGTTTGTTTCCTGCGATATGGAAGGACTTAGAACTTTTGGAAAATTTGGTGTATCACGCATGTTGAAGTTTCATCTCCTATGACATATCACAACCCTCCAACTTGTATTCCAATGCAATACATCATAACATTTAAAAACTTCTAAGATCATGATACATCATAACATTTAAAAACTTCTAAGATCATGATACATCATAACATTTAAAAACTTCTAAGATCATGATACATCATAGAGAAAGTGGTTTTCATCATGACATATTGTGCCTCTCAAATTTTTTGACCCTCATGACACATCACACTCGAAAGTACTTCCCCTTGTGATACACCGCAACATGCCAAATTTCTAAACCTCAAAACAACTTCCTTTATCGTACCCAAGAAAAACTTCAATTGTGGTGACAAGTTCACTTCGTCGCATGTTGAGGAACTTTCTCAATATGCGACATGTCACAAGCTCGTCAATTTTCTCTAAGCCACGCCATTGGGCCTATATCATGCCTCACCCAAAGTTTGCCACACACAACAAGATTGATTTGACCTTTTAAAAAGTTTGAAAAATGGTGGAAAAAGGGTCATATATCATTTATAAAAGAAATATTGGGGACATTTACTCCTCACTTCACTCTATCCTCGAGCACGTAAATTTCAAATAATATCCCAACACTCACATAGATTCCCAAGGCCGTCACAACTTACATAATTCGTATGAATCATCTTCAAACCACCATTTTTCGTTCTCTAAGTATGTATCACACCTCAATCTGGTACAAATTATATATATACATTTTTTACAATCTTCCATTAGCTAAGAGAATCTACCACACATTCCATCACTTTCCTCTTTCCACTTGGCCACCAAACCCAATCAAATGAAAAATAAAAAAATGACAAAAGAGAGGATTTCCCACCTTCCATGACCAAATCTTGTACAACTGTTGAATGCTAGCAAACCTAACATAGTCAAAACCAAAATACCCAAGGATGGAATTTTATAGGTAAATTGATTGTCACAGGGAAATTCAACCATCAAATGTGGCCACAACTCTATGATATCTATCATCAAACTGTATTGAAATTCCTAGTATATCTAGTAAATTGGTTTTAATCCCCAAATTTTGTGGGTTGGTTGAGCCTTAAATTCCTCCCATCCCTTCTAACCAGCCACTAACCAAATATTTTTCATTTTTTCTCTATGCACTTGAATATTCTTTTGATAAACAATGAAACCCTTGTACCTTTAGGTCATACAAACTGTATGGCCTCAAATCTGATATTCATTCCAAACCCTACTTTTAAAACCAATTTCTATTCGAGGACATTGAATGAATCCCATGAGGTGACTATGTATTTTTCAATATTTCCCTTAAAATAATTCGTTCGTAGAATAAATAGTGAGGTGTTTTCCCAAACACAAGCCAACAAGCAACCTCCCACAAAGTGCAATTTCCCCCCCTCTTCAACTCAAACAAAGCCAAAAAATCTCATAGACATGGAACATGAGAAATATGAATTTTACTAAGTATAGGATGCACACCCAGTTTCCCATCTTTCAAATCACATATTGTTCCACAACACAGGTATTCCAACAGAGGATAAACACCTTCAATAACCACTCACACAACTAGATAGAAGATCAACACACCGATGTTTTTACATGGTAAAACTCCTGTGGGGAAATATCCACGACCCCAACCAATGTGGCCACTTGGAGCAATTTATTAACGCAAAATAAAATATGTTACAGAGAGTCTCTCATAATCGATCATTGGAAAATGACCCTCCATGCTCTTTAAATAGAGATCATGGACCAATTGGGTGTTAAGCCACAAATCAATGTAGATTTTAAGATTGAGGAGAATACGAGTCATCAGATCACTCTATGTTGGGAACATATCGTGATCGTTGGATTACAATACATAATAATGAATACTAAAGAAACACACTTTAATCTAACGACACATCAGACCAAGTTGATCTTGGCTAACTCCTAAGTGTCTAAATATCCTAACATCCCCCCTTAAGAACAACTTGGGATAGGATTAAAGGATTTACAAAGGTGACACACTAGAAGAATGAAGGAGGCATTAGAGCTTGTCCCCCCTTAATGACAACTTCCTGAACTCCTAACATAGATCGAAGTTTGGAAAACTTCGCTTATGTAAGAGACTTTGTGAAAATGTCTACAACTTGATCTTTTGTAGGCAAAAAGAGCACTTCAATAACTCGATCATAAATGATATATCTTATGAAGTGCATGTGTAGCTCGATGTGTTTGTTGCACTTATGTTGGACTGGATATTTGGCGAGCTTAATGGCACTTTGATTGTCACACCAAAGGGTGGTCAGATACTACTACTAGAATCCAAACTCTGAAAGGATTTGTCAAATCCACTTGTCAGATGATACTACTAGAATCCAAACTCTGAAAGGATTATTGACTTGCATTAGCGTTGCTCAATATTCTTTTTCCATTGAAGAAAGAGAAAGATTTTGTTATTTCTTACAATCCCAAGTGACAGGTCTAGAACCAAGGATGGAAACATAACCTTTCATACACTAAGGGTCGTTGGCCCAATTTGAATTAGTGAAACCAACAAAGGAGTCCCCCCTGAACTATAATGTATCTCAAATTGAATTTTGGGCCAAGACATACCGAAGTATCCATGTAACTGCTTTCCAATGGATTTCATGGGGTGTTTGCATATACCGAGCAACAAAACCAACAACAAAGGAAATATCAAGATGTGTATGAGTCAAATATAAGAGGTTACCAACTAACTGACGGTACAAAGTGGCATCAACTTCAGGAGAAGCACAAGTGGTAGCAATTTTTACTCCATACTGGAAGAGAGAAGGGGTTGGTTTAGAATCATCCATGTGAAAGCGACAAAGAAGGTCACACACATATTTACATTGGGAAAGAAGTATTCCTTCCTTGGTTTTCAATACTTTTAGGCTAAGAAAATAATGCAGATAGCCTAAGTCTGTCATTTCAAATTTTTTTTTAAGGCTAGATTTCAAATGGGTTAAAAGTTTAGGGTCACTACCAATGAGGATAAGGTCATGAACATAGAGAATAAGAATTATGAGATGGATTCCTACTTTCTTGGTATAGACATTAGGATCAAAATGAAATCTAGAAAAACCATTGTTAATAAGAAAGATGTCCATTTTGACATACCAATGAGGGACTTGCTTAAGACCATAAACAAATTTCTTAAAACGACTATTGAAAGGCCTCTTAGGCCCTTGTAATAGTCATCATATATCACAAATTATACATAATAAATTAAGTAAATATATATGTAATAAAGGGATAGATGCAAAACAAATGACTACTTGAAGTGGGTACAACTCTAACCATTTCTCCTATATATATATGCTCATGAAGATAGAATATAAAAGCCGTTGGTTAACCTTCCCCATTATGTATATATGCTCATGAAGATGGAATATAAAAGCGGTTGGTTAACCTTCCCTATTATGTATATGTGCTCATGAAGATGGAATATAAAGGCCATTGGTTAACCTTCCCCATTATGTATATGTGCTCATGAAGATGAAATATAAAGGCCGTTGGTTAACCTTCCCCCATACACTTCTTGAGTACGTGTGTATATATTTTTTGTTCGTGGTTGCATATGACAGTTGTTCGAATTCCAAATGCAGTCGACCAATAAAATTGAGGAAATTATAGGATCTTCCGTCGATTCTCAACATACTTGCTCTCATTCACCACCTCGGCCATATTCCTGGGCGCTTCACTATCTAATCAATGGCGCTCATCCATTGGCACCATTTGGTTTCAGTTTGGAATCCAACCACCTTATGCATCTATATTGCCAACACATGTCGCATTTTTTTCTCAGCAAACGTGAAGGAGCTATCGATTTCCAGACGATGAATTTTGTTGTCGAACAATCTTATGCATGTGAGAAACCAAAAAAAAAATCAGCGCCCAAGAGCATATCATATTCATGGAGGCGAATAAAATATCACCTGTTGATCGAAGAATGGTCGCGTGGATAAACGAAGGAGAGATTGCGGGCAGATTTTAGCTCTAACGATTTAATTTCGAGGCTGGCTTTGACTTCATGGTTATAATATTTTCTTCTCCATTGAATCGTCAAGATCTTGAAGGAGATTTGACCTAATTACGTCGACTTTGTTTCAACGCCCAGCAGAGAATCTAAGAAGTCCAACGCCATTGTGAGTATAAAAAAACCCTACACAGTAAAATTTCTCAATGTCGTGAACTCTGTAGCTGAGTTTATATTGAGAGAATTCATCTTTCACCCAGTTGATTCGTTTTAATGAAACTTCGATCGACTAAAGGAAAACTCAAACGCTTGATTTTGTTTCAAGTAGACCGACTTGTGTGCAAATGAAATCGGCTTAGATCTGGCATTGTTAATAGAGACAACGAGGGAAACATTTCAATTCTTGTATAATAAGCATCCATATATGTGCTTGTCGAAGTATTCAAATTATCGAGTCGATCCAATGTGGACAATTGACTAGAAACAAAAGTCTGGTATGTAAAACTGAGAAGAAAGCAGTCAACCAGAAATAAGGGTTTAGTAATCAAATCACAAGTCTGTGATGTGATACAAAGTGAGTGATGATCATTGTAAATGGAGTTATATTGTATATTGTATTTCATGCTTTCATCTAGTCGAGTCGAGTTTCATCTATTTAGGTGGAAAAGAAAATAATGGACTAAGTCGAGTCGACTTACAGTTTAGATTAGTTTAACCCAATTAGTTGAAAAAAGAAAACATTGTGTGGTCTGGCTTTGTTAAATTGCATTGCATCGAGATCATTGCATCAATTGGAAGG
>JZKD02S1429527.1:0-11089 GCA_000966675.3 Picea glauca
TGAATGACCACATTCCCATATATTAAATGACTTCCACTAATAACACATAACTACATTCCCATTGGGTACCTCCCTAGGTACCCCATATTACCTCCCTAGGTATACCACAATCTTCCTAACAGAAAAATTTATGGTTCTTGAGGATTTTTATGTACAACCGTAGTAAAATATGAACATCCAAAACTTAATACTCTTTGTGTCCTCTTCATATGCACAAATTTATTCTCTTAAAAACTATTCAAGAGAATTTTTTGACTTCGTCCTTACCATCGGGAGGAGTGGTAATATCACCAAGACCATCCTACCATTTTTATAGAGATCCCTGACACTTAAATAAAACAGCCCTTAAGTCGACCTTTCATTGATGAAGAATGCATAAAGACTTGTTAAAAGGTGAATTTTTTTTTATTGACTTTCATACAAAGAAAAATGTTAACAGAGGATCAACTATTGGATAAACTTCTTGTTCTTCCAAAGTTTAGTCCTAACAGGCATAAACTTTAAATATGGAATTTTCAATATTTTGGAACTGTAGTTCCTTATTTGAGTGGAAGAAATTTTTTCGCACTTTTTATTATGATCTAATTGAATATAATTGTCCTCTCCTTGAGATCTCCAGATGATTATCCGAGATATTCTTCCTCCATGATTTCCTTCACTGGTAGTTTGCCTTGCATCGAACTCCAAGTCGAGCCAGATGAGGAGCGTATTTACTACTCCATTCTCTGTAGGGTGCAATATTGTTCTTGAAGTTCATTTATAAAATTATAATAATTGCTAGAAAAAACCTTTTATTTTACAAATAGAATTTATCAGTTATTTAATAGGTTGAATTTCCACTCTTAAATCTTAGTAAGAAATATTTTTGTGTTAATTATTGTATTGTTAAAATCATTGGACAAACTATCATTGAACAGTCGACAAACTATCATTGAACAGTCGATGTTCTTATTTTTAGAAAGAATATGTTTATGGATATTTTCTAATTATCATAGTGGAAAATGGTTCAGTAATTTAAAATCTACAACCTACTTCATAATATTACACATTTTCCAAATTATGTCAAGTTAAATCAGATATATAATATAATCATATAACTAGATTGTTATATTAGTAACTAATGAGTACCTCTATATCAAGGGTCAATGATTGAATTGATTAACCAGTGCCTCATAATGATCATAACTTTAAGATTGCAATTTAATGAGGTTTTATTAATTTATGGATAGGAAATTTTGTACACATTGCTTGATGCCAACTTATACTACAATCAAGGTCTTGATAGACCTTGTCAATAGAGTAAGAACCCTTGATAGCTCTTTGTATTTGTATAGATTAGTTGACTGAATATTCAGATTAATATAGTATGCAAAATATCACATTTTATGGGGAGAAGTAGATGTTCCTATTAATTTGTTACCTTACAATATAGGTTAGAGATATAAACTAGAGAACATCTAAAATAATTGATCATAAGTAAGTCGATAAAAATTGTCAAGGTGTAATATTGTGTTTTAATAATTAATTTCCTGCTAGATGCAATTGATTATCCTTATGTTAATTATTGATATGTAATGTCATTTTCCTGTGTTAAGAATTAAGACGTTCACTTAATTCTTGAGATCCAGAATTAGAAGTGTTCTTCCTTAATTAAATTTATATAATCAATTTAGCCTATGTTGTGTAATGAGAAAATGTTACAAGGGTAACTATTCTTAATATTATTGTTAAATTATTTGTTAGAAGAGAAAGTCGGTAATAAATTACTTAGGATAATGAGATTGATACCTTCATGCATGTTGTTAACAATCATTGAACATGTATTTTTAGTTGTTTTAAAAATAAAATAAAATAATTGCATATTGAGCTACTTTGTTTTCTTTAATCTTTTATGGTAGTAATGATAAGGGGTGTTACATATGGTATTAGAGAGGGTTCAAACCTGGTACATTGGACCATTACGCCTTCCACTTTCTTATATTTTTAGTTAGACATGATTGCTAATAAAAAAAATAAATTGTCCATGTAGGAAATCATGGTTAGAGGATGCAAAGGAATCAAATGATGCAGGAGCATTGTACAAAGCCAAATCCAAAGCACGCGACTAGCCAAAGGAACAACTAGACACGCAGATGGGAAAAAGGAGCACATTTTTATGAAAACGTTTTAAATTATGAAATTTGAAGCATTCATGTAAGAGCTAGGAAAAGGCGTACTTACATTTATGTCTTGGAGATATAAACAGATCTAGAGAGATTACTCTCATCTGTCAGATGATTAGAAATTTAAGTTTGTTAATGTAAAGTAGGTAGATATGAATGTTAGATTAGACAATTTAGAAGCATAGGAGGGAAAATGGATATAGACACCCTCACCCTTGTATCATTGTAACTTTTGATGATCATTCAGAATTCATAAGATGGAGAGTTGTAGCAGAGAACTGTAGAGAAGAACCCATGTACAGGAGTACTTAAGTTAATATATGAAACTTTGACTCATCTTTCATGGTGTTGTGATGCTTACTGTTTACATTTGTTAAATGGTATGTTTACAGTTGCTTTGTTTCTTTGTTATACATTTGTTTCAATGTTGTGTTATGTGTGATTTCATGTTGAATATATGAAGTCTGAGAGAGGAGAAGAATGAGTTTCAATTGTTTCTCTTCCTAATAATTCCTGCAAGGAGTGCAGTGGACGTCCACAAGGTGTGCGTTAACAAGGGTCTGAGTTTTATCTCAAAAATCTCAGGAGAGATACCGTTGTTCTCATATCAACTGAAGTGCAGGTGAAGCACAGAGCCGCGCAAGGTGTGCGTAGGCCAATTGAAGACTTGGATTTTATAAATCCAGAAGGAAGGTTGAAGGACCAATGTTGCAAAGAGTACACAGGGTCGAAAACTCAAATAACTAGAGGTTATTTGAAGGTTTTTCACAAGGAGTGCGAGCAGAGATCCTTTTGGGAAGCTGGAGTTTGTAAGTGAAAGCTCAGGAAGGATAACACCTTTGAAGTGTTCAAAGGGAGACGGAGGTCAAAATCGACTCATAGAAGCCAAGTTCAGGAGGGAGAACACCGAGTCGTTTGGATAGGAATCATCGAGGAGTGCATCTGGTGGTCAAAATTCTCTGTGGAGAACTTGCGAAGTCGCGAGGACCGTAGGATCTAGAGGAGCTACAAGGTGGTTAGGAGTTGGATGAATTTTCCACCCTGACATCAAGAATCAACATTGACCGTTGATCACGGTCTGTCTGAGCCGTCAAATCATTTCGGGAATTCGAGACCCGTAAGTTCGGAGTGCAGGTAAACACCCTTGGTCACTCAAACTCCCAGTTCAAGAAAGGAATAATCAAGTGTGAAATTTCAGTATTTTGGGGTTCGGCATAACGAAAATCTCGATGATAAGGAATCGGGACCTTAGCACTGAAAATCCTGAAGTCACGAAATGCGATGTGCCTTTGGTGTGAAACATCAGCATTTCGGCATATCGGGTTTCGGCATTTCGGAAATCTTGATGACAAGAAGTCGGGGCGCTTTGCATTGAAAACCCCAAAATACTGAAACATGAAGTGTCATCGGAGTGGAATTTCGACATTTCGGCTTTCCGAGGTCTGGGAAGTAGAGGAGACAAGTGATTTTTGGAACCAAGAGTTTCAAACTCTCGGTACGCGAAATCCCGAAAAAGGGTCACTCTTTCGGAATTCGGGAATTGGTGCGGCAAGTGAGTTGGGATCAAGAATCGCAAACTCTCGGTACACACAGTCCCGAAAGGCCATCGATAACGCATTCCATGGGACATTGAGCCCATTTTGACATTCTGGCATTTTGGAATTCGGGGAATCATAAGGCAAGAGGAACGATTGTTGGGTCATTAGTCCAAGTCCCGAAAATCCGAATTTAGTGGCAACAGGTGGGGTGCATTGGAGCGGTCAAACCTCATTGAAAATTCACATTTCGGCATTCGTCAAGAGCTGTGGGGATATATTGGGACTCTCCAACTCCCAAAACCCGAAGTCCTTTGGGTCTTAAACAAAGGGTTTGATTAACCCTTGGCGTGGTTTTAGTGAAGATCCTTTGTGGATCTGGGCCCGAGGGCAGGGGGTCTACGTCATCAGATGTCATGGTGTGGGAGAAATAGGTATGTCTCCTCTGTGAGTATCCACGCCAGAGGGATATAACCCTCAAGGAGATGAGCAAACTGATGAGAAAGAGTAGGTTGTTGTGGGGAATGTGGTAGGTATGATGATATCCTTCCAAAGGATGTCAAAGGCATTAATCAACTGCTTGAATCTAGATGAGGGCAGAGCATATGTGCCCAATGAGGGTTCATAGCACACTCCAACAGGTAGTAGTAGTATACACAGAGAACTCAATAAAGTGAATTTTCTTGAGTTTTGGGGTGCCACGGATGACTTAGCCATCGAGGCATGGTTGTAGAACATGGAAATGTGCTTCACACTTAGTGATTACACCTACAACATGAAATTATACATGGCGGACTTTTAGCTAAAAGGGAGTGATCTACTTTTGTGGAAGACACTCCTACCTCAACTAAACATGGTCATTGAATATGTGTCATGGGATTTTTTCGAGGAACAATTCTGGGAGAGGTACTTTTTCGAGCAATTCATTGAGTGAAAGATTAACGAGTTCAACGCCTTACAATAGGGTAGTTGTACAGTACCAAAGTATGAGGATAGGTTCATGGAGATACTTAGGTATGCTCCACATCTGAACATGGAGAAGTTAAAGGTCAAAAATTTTGTGTTCATCCTTAAATTCAACATCCGTATGAAGGTGAGGATTTTGATGCCTCATACATTACACGATGCAATTCAAAAGCCCCTCATAACTGAGGAAGAGATGAACAATGGGGGCCATGGTAGGACTCCTTCTAGATAGACTCGACAGGTGACACTCAGAGAACAACAGCATCAGACACCATATAGACAGACTTATGGGCATTGTGATATGTTTAGAGGACCTATGTTCTCGACATCGTGACCACATACTCCTCAACATAGGAATCCCTACAGAGCACCACAATAGAAACAACAACATCATTTGTAACAATAGTTTAGGCATGTTCAACATAACAGACCAGGATCACATAATGTTAGGCCAACAACTTCTACTTCAGGACCAGGAGTATTGGATCGAAGAATGGATGTTGGACATGTGGAGAGACAAATTACCAACGAGATTTTCCGATTGAGAAGGCCAGAGTAGTCAGATCATTAGGACCCACTACAGTTGGAGATTTGGGAAAGGCCCACAAGATACATGCAACAATGAATAACTGTCAGGTCGAACACCAATCCACCATGCTCGAGACGTCAGGTATAATCGTTCATGAAAATATTAGTATTTTGATAGATCTAGGAGCTACAAAGAGTTTTATTTCTAGTGCAGCGCTTAAGATAATTAAGGTAAAGGCAGTCGAGTGGGATGAGTTCAGATATGTAGAAATGGCATCAGGTGCCAAACAAAAAGTTGGAGGAAAGGTTATGGACTGTATCATTAACTTGGGTGATTTTGTAATGAAGGAAAACCTATATGTGACAATATTAGGATCTTATGAAATATTGATTGCTATGGACTGGTTGGAATTATATGATGTGATACTTAACTGCAAGATGAAATGATTAAGTTTGATGAATGATTTGGGACAGAGTAGAGTGATTGTAGAAAGAAACCAAGGAGTGTCTTTGAGGTTTATTTCTTCCTACAATTACAAAAACTTATGTGCAAGGGGTATAAGTTATATGCCATATTAGCACTAAACGAAAAGGGAGAAACATAAGGGTTAGAGAACTTTCCTATAGTATCATATTTTTCTAATGTATTTCCTGAAAAATTACCAGGTTTTCCGCCAGAAAGTGAATTGGAGTTTACCATAGATATGAAGCCTAGAACTGAACCTATTGCAATAACTCCATATCGGATGTCGACACTAGAATTGCAGGATTTGAAAATGCAATTGAAAGAGTTGTTAGACTTGATACTTATATGCCCAAGTGTAGGGTTCTCCAGTGATTTTTGTTAGAAAGAAGGATGGATCATGGAGGGTTTGCATTGATTATCATCAATTGAAAAAAGCTACGATCAAGAACCAGTATCCATTGCCAAGGATTGACAATTTGATTGATCAGATGAAGGGAGCAACGATATTCTCAAATATTGACTTGAGATTGGGATATCACCAGTTATGGATTAAGGAAGAAGACATACCTAATACCGCATTTAAGATAAGATTCAGACACTATGATTTTATTGTTCTACCATTTGGACTGATGAATTCCCCGAGAGTATTCATGAGTTTGATGAATGGGGTGTTCCAAGAATACTTGGACAAGTTTGTATAAGCATTCATTAACGATATATTGATTTATTCTTGGATGAAAGAAGAGCATGATGAACACTTGAGATTGGTTTTACAGTGTCAAAGAGAAAACAAGTTGTATGGGAAACTGTTGAAATGTTTTTTTTGCCAATCAAAGATTCATTACTTAGGACATATCATCTATGGGGAAGGTATCGATGTGGATTCAATGAAAGTGGAGGATATTATGGAATGTACATCAATGATGAATGTATAAGAAGTATGTATCTTTATGGGGTTAGCAGGTTATTAACGAGTTTCATCGAAGGTTTTTCGAAAATAGCAAATCCAATTATGGAATTGCAAAAGAAAAACTAGAAATTTATGGAATCTTTTCAAAAGATTAAGTAGTTGTTAACGACAACGCTGATACTGAAGGTTCCCGACATGGAAAAATAATTCTTGGTATGAACGGATGCATCCAAGGAAGTTCTAAAAGGAGTTTTGATGCAATATGGTTGAGTGATCACTTACATCTCAAGGAAATTAAGAAGGCATGAAGATAATTATGCAGCACATGGCTTGGAGTTATTAGCAATTGTATATGCCTTACATGTTTGGATACATTATTTGATTGGATGAAAATTTGAATTAAAGAAAGATCATTGTGGACTGAAACACATTTTTATGCAGAGTGACCTGAACACATGCCAAAGGAGTTGGTCAGAACTACTTAGCGAATACGATTTTGAGATTACTTGCATTAAATAATCGGTGAACAAAGTAGTCGATGCATTGATTCAGAAACCATGCATATTCTAGGTAATATCGCTTAAGATGAATCTTCAGGAAAAGATTCTAGCCTTACAGATCGACGATGATTGGTATAAAGATGTTAAGGATAATATCAGACAAAATAGTATGATGATACTAAGGTATAAAGGATATTCACTTGTTAGTGACATATTGTTGAGGTATAATGGTAGAATTTATGTAATGCCTAATGACGAATTGAGGAATTTTATTTTTAGAAAATCTCATCAAGCAATATACATGGCTCATCCGAGAGTCACGAAGATGAAGGTATACCTTAATCCTTTATTCTTTTGGAAAGGAATGAAAGTGGATATAGTTAATTATGTGGTGATATGTCTAGAATGTCAGCAAGTGAAGGTTGAAAATATACATCCAACATGTTTATTACATCCACATGTGATTCCTGAATCGAAATGATAAGTCATTTCGATGGATTTCATTGTTGGTTTTCCACTTACAACAAGGAGACATGATTTGATTTCTATAGTCGTTGACAATCTGACGAAAAGTGCACACTTTATTTCTATGCATATGACGTATCAGGCATCGAATATAACTAGAGTGATTTTTAGCGAGATTTTGAGACTGCATGGGGTACCAAGGAAGATCATATATGATCGAGGATCAGTGTTTACAGAGATATTTTGGACTAGTTTCCAAGGGGCTTTGGGAACACAATTGAACTTTAGAACAACATATCATCGAGAGATAGATGGAAAAAATGAAAGGAACAATCATATTTTAGAGGATATGTTACATATCTATGTGATGGATCAACAGAGACGTTGGGAGGAATTCTTACTGTTAGTAGAATTATTCTTAAACAACAGCTATCCAGGTTTGATTAATATGGCACTGTTTGATTTTCTTTATGAAGGACCATGTCAGACACCTCTTAGTTGGGATCGAATAGAGGATAAGGTATTGGTAGGAAAAGAAGTGACCCAATAGATGGAATAACATATGACAATGATAATACAAAGAAATAATAAGTGCAAGATCGACATAAGAGTTGTGTTGATGTGTATCGCATTGACCATGGTTATGAGGTTGGAAACATAGTTTTCTTGTCGGTAAAACCACATAAGAGTGTGATCAAGTTTGGAAAGGATGCTAAAATATCTCCTAGGTTTGTGGTACCTTTCAAAGTTGTGGAAAATAAAGGATACATGGATTATCGACTAGCCTTTCCTGATTCTTTGAGGTGTATGCACGATGTATTTCATGTATCTATTTTGTGACTTTATATTAGTGATCTATCACATGTTATTGACATGACTTTTTTGTAGGTGTCAAATGAAGGTGCCCTCATGGAAGAGCCAATCCACATTTTGGACCATTGCACTCGACAACTATGGCATCGAATAGTTGATCAGGTCAAGGTCTAGTGGGACAATTATAGTCCACACTCAGCTACATTGGAGGATGCATATGAGATGCATCAACACTTTCCTTATTTGTTTGATAGATTAGATATATAGATCTGTGTCAAATACATTTATTACTACAATTATTGATATTGTACAAACTTCTGGATGAAGTTTAAAACAAGAGGAGGTGTAAGTAATATCCAGTACTATTGAGCACATTGTATACCAGCTTATTCTTTGACACTTGTGAGCAAGTGATCTAGTTATGATACATTGTGAGTATGTTTTTCTTATAAGATATATATTATGATTTCATTGTGATTATATGTTAGATTTTAGATGTATTCATGTATTGACAAGTATTATTGATGAGTTTCCCTTAGAATGTAGGATACATGATAGGTTGATGATGCAGATGGCATCAACGGTTCTCTTGGACTCTGGATTGAGTCGGGGAGTGGATTGCATTTTGTTTGATTGTTTAATTTTACGCACATTTTGTATATGATTTATTATGGTATTATTTATGTATATGTATTATTGACACTTTTTTTTTTCCAGTGGATTCAATCTTGACGATGCTTGCTAATCCGACTCACCTAAGGAGTAAAGGGGTCATGCACATAAACTAGACATTTGAGGGAGAGGTGTGGCAACATCCCTGTCACAACCCACTAGCACTCCCACCATGAACTGAACTATAGGATAATGATTACCTAGCTCGATAGGTCCACGATGCCGTGAGGGAAGACTAAGACAGTTGTTCACGAAGAATTCTAAGGGGTGTGTAATAAGGAAAAATCCTTATTCCTTAGAAACCCTTAATCTCTCACAAGGTCTACCAAATGGAGTGTTGACTCCAAGGGTCAGACAAACTTCCAAAACCAATCAAAGGCGAGTGTCACCCTTGGAGCATGGAGGTGTGTCTTGAAGGGCATGTCACATAATTGAACGTGAGTCAATAAATCTAGGTGGCCTAGAAAATACTGAAATGTTTAGACCTTGTTAGAATAAAATATTAATTGGTCAGTAAATTATAAACTTAGAAGCCTAAAAAGATTCTAAGCCTAAATCTAAGACTAAGTCTAAGTCTAAGTTTAAATAAGGGAATAAATAAAAATATTAAATAAATTAAAAAGAATTGAGATAAAATCAAACTCTAGGAAAAAAGGGAATACAAATTTAAAGGTTGGGTAAAATGCACATGTGTGCATGAAAATAATAAAATAGAAAAAAATTAAAACATGAAAGAATAGGTGTAGACATATAATGGTATCTTGAGTCCATATACGACTAAGTATAACTAAAAGAAGACTCATAAACCAACTAAAACTAAGATCTTGTTAGGGGACACTCATTAAATGGGAATTTGGGGAACTAAGAGAAATCTAAGAGGAAAAATAGGAATACATCGGGGAATGTGAGGGAAATTGGATTTTAAATAAAATAAAAATAGGAATTACATGTGCAACCTTGGGAGAGTGTGACACATGTGTTGGGTGAATAATAATTTAATTTAATTATTAAAAATGAATTAGTAATTTAATTTAATTATTAAAAATGAATTAGTTGTGCACGAGCACAAGTGTCATTGAAAATAATTATATAAAAGAAATGGAGGAGAGATGAAAAGGATATCACTTTTCTTAGTACTATTATGCTACCAAAATTTTGTTGGAATTTGTTTTAATTGTGAGAGTTGGGACTCCAAGGTTGTGAAAAGAGTGGAAATTATTCCTTGCGAGGGAATCTTGGGATCTATTGTGTTATGGTTTCTTTTGTGTGGCCTCTTTGTAGCTCGGGGGCTAAGGGGGAAGAAGAATACCCATAGCGTTGGCTGGGAGGTATCGGTGAAGTCCTTGGATTGGCAAGTGGAAGAAGGACATAGAGCTAGACCTACAATTTTCAAAGACATTGTACAATACCTCAAGTTGAAGAATCAATCTTGGTTGAGACAAATTGAAGAATCAATATTGGTTGATACCATATCTTGTTACGGTACTTTAAATTATTTAGTTAATATTTAAATTGTACAATGTAAATGCATGGAAGACCAATTAACATTATTTTAGTGTTTTGGCTTAAACATTTAAAATTTGTTAATTGATGCAGTATGATAAGCAATGGATTACATTGTAATGAACGAAAGGGAGGAATAGAAAACAAGAAATTCATAACTTTCTGAATGAACTTAACTATGTAAATTGTAGCTTTAGAACATTAGTTTGTTAAACTATTAGTGTTCCTTTCATGTCATTGATTATTAATATTTGGTTTTGACTATAGTCTTTTCATATTTATTGTATTTGGATGGAGTTTTGTTTTTAAAAAAATTGGGATCAGAAGATGAATTTTTTTTGGTCAACAAACTTATAGATTCATTTCGATGCGCCCCTTAATTAGGAACTTTCTTGTCTTTAAATTTTTCCTTCACATTCTTCTCTGCTTCCATTGTTGGTAAATTTTAGACCTCGATGAGCCAAAGGTTAACTAGTTTCATAATAAAAAAATTATGAACCGATGAGCCTTTAAGTTCGAATATAACAACTTATGTCAGATATTGAAATCTTTTTACTTCTCGTTCACTT
>JZKD02S1429538.1:0-11089 GCA_000966675.3 Picea glauca
CTCATAAAATCTGGATCAGTGGTATCAGAGCAGTCTGCTCCTTGTCGCCTTAATGCATGTCCCCAACGAGGTCGGAGTACAAAGAGTTGGGTCTCGAGCTTGTTTCTCTTGAGGAAAAAAGCTCTCACACACCCAAGTGACCTCTCATGGAAGGAGAAAATAAATATGATGGGATAGGAGATCCTTTCAAACTGTTGATTGAGGGATCTCTCATGCAACAAAGGAATGAGATGGTGGATAGTTTCACGCAAATTAATAATCTTCTTCGAGCAGAGGCGCAACCCCCTTCAAGGTACAAATAAACTTCGATATTCCTATATTTGAAGGTCAGGTAAACACAGATGTTGTAGACAAGTGGTTGAATCTACTAGAAGGTTATTTTTTGTCCATAACTTTTCGAATAGAGAAAAGATTACTTTTGCGCTCCTCAAAGCCATTCCCCATGTCAAAGATTGGCAGGAAACTTTCTGTGAGAAAAAGGAAACAAAGGAACCCTCATTATTTATAGTCACATCCACCTAGGATTCATGCAAGGATGTTATTAAGGAACAATACTACCCTGTCAGAAGTTATGATGACTTGTATACCAAATGGACCACACTGCGGGAAGAAAGAGACCAAGAAGTGTCAGATTTCACGAATATATTTTATACCTTGCGCACCAAGCTGGGTATCAAATATTTGGAGTGACATATAGTGCTCAAGTATCATGGCACTCTTCATAGATACATCCAGGCTGAAATGAAATTTTTGTACATCTCATCCTTTGGCGCGGCCTACTAATATGTCGTCAAAATTGAGTAGAAGCTCAAACAAAAGATGTGGCAATTTGGGCCTGGGAACCCCGCACAACAAAATCTATGAAAGGGCGACCCTAACCCCCCCAAAAAAGGAAAGAGAAAATATGGGCAGTATCAAGACAACCAGTCCAAGCCCCAAGCAAACAAGGACACAGGAAAGACAAAGAAAGGTAGCGGGAAGTGGTGAGACTTCCATAAGAGCCCTTGGCATAACACTGTTGACTATCGCTCAAAGCAGTCACTGGTGGCCAAAGTGAAAGCCTCTGAATCAGTTGCGGGTTTAGAATCTAATCCAGAACCAAAAAGGGGAATACAGATCATTGACACAGAACCTAGTGACACCGTTGCTACCACCAAGCTCCAGCCTGTTGAACCAGATGAGCCAGAAGAAGGAGAACGCCTCTTCAATTCACAGATGTGGGTAAAAGACACCCCGATTAAATTCATCATGGATAGTGGCAGCCAGGAGAACCTCATCTCAGTAGAGGTCATCAAGCAGCTAGCCCTTCATACAACACCGCACCCACAACCCTACACCATTTGATGGCTCCACCAAGGAAGCGATCTCCGCTTCAGCCAACCGTGTCGACCGTCGTATGGCATCAAACCCTTCAAAGACAAGGTATTGTGTGATGGTGCTCCTCTCTAATTTTGTGATGTTCTTTTGGGACAACCTTATTTATGGAAACGTCATGTTGTATATGAGTCTAGGCCTTGTAGTGTTATTATTACTTTGAACATGAAATTGTACAGGATACCCGAGGCAGTCCCACCTAGTGTTATTTCCTTGATCTCTGCTAAGCAATGCAGGAAGGTTGTCTCTGAGATGGGTAAGTTTGTCTTCTTTGTGATTCGCTCTCAGAATAAGTGAAAGATCGCAGCCACATCCAGGGTCTATGTAGTCGACCTCTCCACACAGCAGAAGCAAGTATATAAGGTTGTGGAAGAATACTCAGATATCTTCTCCTCACCTACTAGGGTACCTCTGCACTTCCAGGTCAAGCACCCCATCGATCTGACCCTCGGTGCATCGTTTCCCAATGGGCCAGTCTATCGCCTCTCTCTGTTATAGAATGAGGATATCAAGCGATAGATCCAAGAACTTCTCCACAAGGGGCACATCCATCCCAACTCATCACCTTGTGGGAGCCCAATCGTGTTGGTACAGAAGAAATATGGAACCTAGCGACTCTGCATTGATTATCGGGCTCTGAATAAAATCAGAGTCAGAAACCAGTACCAGATTCCCCAAATCGTCGACCTCCTTGATCAAATCATGGGGGACAAATACTTCAGTAAGATTGATATGAATTCTGGTTACCACCAGGTCCCAATAGAACAAACAAATGCATGGAAAACCTCCTTCAAGTCAAAGGAAGGCCTTTTTGAATGGTTGGTCATTCCCTTTGGTTTGACAAATTCTCCAGCCACTTTCATGAGGATGATGGACGATATCTTGCGACCCTTCACCAATAATTTTGTAGTGGTGTATCTGGATGAAATTCTCATTTATAGAAAGACTTGGGCCGAACACCTCCATCATATTCAGCTGGTTCTGTACACCCTGTGGTAGCACAAGCTATATGCCAACTTGGAAAAATGATCCTTCAACATGGACAAGGTCCATTACCTAAGCTACATAATTGATCAGCATGTCATACATGTGGATCCAGCCAAGATCCAAGTCATCCACGATTGGCCATCCCCAACCACGCTCACTGAGCTTCAAAGATTCTTGGGCCTTGCCAATTTCTACCATAGGTTCATGTTGGGATTCTCCCATATTGCATGGGCCCTTATCCAAATAACCAAGGGTGGTGATAAGGAGAAATTTGCGTGGGGATGGTCCCAACGTCAAGCATTCGAGGATTTGAAGTAGTGCTTGTGCTCATCCCTAGTAATTTCACTACCAGACCTGCAACAACCCTTTTAGATTGAGATAGATGCTTCAGAATATGCAGTGGGCATCATTCTCACTTAGAATGGCCACCCCGTGGCCTATCATAGTGAGACATTATCATATGTTGTCCGTAAGTACCCTACTTATGAAAAATAAATGTTCTCCATTATGCAAGCCTACTGCCAATGGAGACATTACATTCTTGGGAAGGAAAAAATCATCCACATTGATCATAATCCATTGTAGTTCATGCAGACACAAGTAAAATTGCAGAATGATTGCCATCAAAAGTGGTAAACATACTTGCAACAATTCCACCTCAACATCAAGTATAAAATAGGAAGCACCAATCACATCAATGATTGTCTCAGCAGACCTCCAGTCACGACACTCACCATGGTGCTAGACTCTTGTGGTCATGAACCTCTGGATGGCCCCAACTCTATGAAACAGACCTGAACTTTTCCACCACCTACCAAATGTTGGGTGCAAACGCAGTTGTCGATAATTTCCATCTTCAGGATGGGTTGTTGTATTGTTTGGGCCATATCTGTGTTCCATCAAGTGAGCGAGAGAAGTTTATCTGGAAATCCCACTACAGTTAGGTGGCAGGAGACATCAGTGTCAAAAAGACAGTGGCGATGCTATAGAAAAATTTCTACCATCCTAAATTTTGACAGGAGGTCAGCAAGTATATCAGGTCCTGAACTACCTGCACTATTGCCAAACCGACCACTAAGAAACAGGGCATGTACAACCCTCTTCCTACTCCTGACAGGACATGGGAATCTATATCAATGGACTACATGTTGGGCCTCCCATCCACCAAGTGGGGAAATGAATGTGTTTTTGTGGTTTTTGATCGCTTTTCTAAGATGGCGATTCTGGTTTTTTGCAAGAAGAACACCATAGAAGAGGCCACTACCAAGCTCTTCTTTGAACGAGTATGGGTACATTTTGGAATCCCATTAACCATGGTCTTAGATTGGGACAATCAATTTCTAAGCACATTCTCGTTGAGCCTCTGGTCACTACTGGACACCAAGCTCACCAAATCCACGGCCTTCCACCCCCAGACAGATGACCAAACTGAGGTCATCAATCGAATGATTGTGCATATGCTTCACATGTATAATTCAAAGAACCCTCGCACATGGTATGAGAGCCTTCCCTATGTCCAACATAGCTACAACTGACCCCTACATAACTCAATTGACCACAGCCCCTTTCAGGTGGGGTTGGGATTCCAACCATTGGGTCCCATAGATATTGCACTTCCCCTTGTGTTCACCTCAACTGACTAATCTCCTGCTCCAACTGAAGCGGACAAATCCACCTAGTTCATTGAGAGAATCCATCACATCCGCCAACAAGTTTAGGATATCCTACAGAAGTCCAATGTCAAGTACAAACAACACCATGATCAACATCGAGTGCCACATAAGTTTTAGGTGAGTGACAAAGTTTGGTTGCACTTGCAGAAAGAACGCCTTACACAAACCCATCAAAATATTTGCCCACTCCATTATGGTCCGTACACCATCATCAATTTTTTGGGGGGTAATGATTTCGAGATCAACATTCCTACTTTCCTTGGCCTGCACCCAGTGTTCAATGTGGATCTTCGTCACCCTTATTTCCCACCATTATTGGACACCTCAGACATAGCAAAGGATTTGACACCAATAGAGGTCAACCCCGACTGTATTCAATAGTCATCCAATTATCAGATTTTGGACACATAGATAAAGGGCACTCAACAAAAAAGGATCCAACTTTATTGAGTCATCAAAGTAGGGCAACTCCTGGACCAAGGCAAGTGGCTCACCTGCGGCCAAATTTAGTAGAAATTTCCTCATCTGATGGAGGAAATCAATGAAATGGATACCATTTCTTACTAAGGAGGGAGGATTGATCCAAGTGGATATCGGTGGCCACCCAACTCTTCCAACTGGCTCAAAACAATTTTCTAACAATTTTGGCAATTTACTATTTTTTGCAGTTTTAACTTTTGGGACCATTTTGAGGGCCTAAATGAAGGTTTTTCGGGATCGAGATTCTCAAAGATGTACAAAGGCATGATTGAGCCCCCAAAATGAATCTCCTCAATGATACATTTCCAACGGGTTGTCAAATGCCTAAAACAGAGATTGTATGCAAAAGTTACGACCGCGGGAAGTTGATGTACTAACTTGCCCAAATGGGGCCCACGTGACTTTTGGCGCTTCATCTCCTAGGGTTAGGTTTTTGGATGTATAGGGTTTTTGGCATTCCTGTTTATTCTAAAAATACCTTCAGAACCTCATTGTAATCATCTTCTTGCGAATGAGTGCAACCGTCAGATCTCTTCTCAGAGATAAGCCGCCACAATTCCAACAAGCTTGTTTCCACTACATTTTACAGTTTCAACTTATTTCCTTATTGAATAGAAAACCAATTTTATTGTATCTCTATTATTTTTTGTTAAGTGCCTNGTGGTATCAGAGCAGTCTGCTCCTTGTCGCCTTAATGCATGTCCCCAACGAGGTCGGAGTACAAAGAGTTGGGTCTCGAGCTTGTTTCTCTTGAGGAAAAAATCTCTCACACACCCAAGTGACCTCTCATGGAAGGAGAAAATAAATATGATGGGATAGGAGATCCTTTCAAACTGTTGATTGAGGGATCTCTCATACAACAAAAGAATGAGATGGTGGATAGTTTCACGCAAATTAATAATCTTCTTCGAGCAGAGGCGCAACCCCCTTCAAGGTACAAATAAACTTCGATATTCCTATATTTGAAGGTCAGGTAAACACAGATGTTGTAGACAAGTGGTTGAATCTACTAGAAGGTTATTTTTTGTCCATAACTTTTCGAATAGAGAAAAGATTACTTTTGCGCTCCTCAAAGCCATTCCCCATGTCAAAGATTGGCGGGAAACTTTCTGTGAGAAAAAGGAAACAAAGGAACCCTCATTATTTACAGTCACATCCACCTAGGATTCATGCAAGGATGTTATTAAGGAACAATACTACCCTGTCGTAAGTTATGATGACTTGTATACCAAATGGACCACACTGCGGCAAGAAAGAGACCAAGAAGTGCCAGATTTCACGAATGTATTTCATACCTTGTGCACCAAGCTGGGTATCAAATATTTGGAGTGACATATAGTGCTCAAGTATCATGGCGCTCTTCATAGATACATCCAGGCTGAAATGAAATTTGTGTACATCTCATCCTTGGGCGCGACCTACTAATATGTCGTCAAAATTGAGTAGAAGCTCAAACAAAAGATGTGGCAATTTGGGCCTGGGAACCTCGCACAACAAAATCTATGAAAGGGCGACCCTAACCCCCCAAAAAAAGGAAAGAGAAAATATGGGCAGTATCAAGACAACCAGTCCAAGCCCCAAGAAAACAAGGACACGGGAAAGACAAAGAAAGGTAGCGGGAAGTGGTGAGACTTCCATAAGAGCCCTTGGCATAACACTGTTGACTATCACTCAAAGCAGTCACTGGTGGCCAAAGTGAAAGCCTCTGACTCAGTTGCGGGTTCAGACTCTAATCCAGAACCAAAAAGGGGAATACGGATCATTGACGCAGAACCTAGTGCCACCGTTGCTACCACCAAGCTTCATCCTGTTGAACCAGATGAGCCAGAAGAAGGAGAATGCCTCTTCAATTCACAGATGTGGGTAAAAGGCACCCCGATTCAATTCATCATGGATAGTGGTATCCAGGAGAACCTCATCTCAGTAGAGGTCATCAAGTGGCTAGCCCTTCATACAACACCGCACCCACAACCCTACACCATTGGATGGCTCCACCAAGGAAGCGATCACCGCATCAGCCAACAATGTCGACCGTCGTATGGCATCAAACCCTTCAAAGACAAGGTATTGTGTGATGGTGCTCCTCTCTAATTTTGTGATGTTCTTTTGGGACAACCTTATTTATGAAAACGTCATGATGTATATGAGTCTAGGCCTTGTAGTGTTATTATTACTTTGAACATGAAATTGTACAGGATACCCGAGGCAGTCCCACCTAGTGTTATTTCCTTGATCTCTGCTAAGCAATGCAGGAAGGTTGTCTCTGAGATGGGTAAGTTTGTCTTCTTTGTGATTCGCTCTCAGAATAAGTGAAAGATCGCAGCCACATCCAGGGTCTATGTAGTCGACCTCTCCACACAGCAGAAGCAAGTATATAAGGTTGTGGAAGAATACTCAGATATCTTCTCCTCACCTACTAGGGTACCTCTGCACTTCCAGGTCAAGCACCCCATCGATCTGACCCTCGGTGCATCGTTTCCCAATGGGCCAGTCTATCGCCTCTCTCTGTTATAGAATGAGGATATCAAGCGATAGATCCAAGAACTTCTCCACAAGGGGCACATCCATCCCAACTCATCACCTTGTGGGAGCCCAATCGTGTTGGTACAGAAGAAATATGGAACCTAGCGACTCTGCATTGATTATCGGGCTCTGAATAAAATCAGAGTCAGAAACCAGTACCAGATTCCCCAAATCGTCGACCTCCTTGATCAAATCATGGGGGACAAATACTTCAGTAAGATTGATATGAATTCTGGTTACCACCAGGTCCCAATAGAACAAACAAATGCATGGAAAACCTCCTTCAAGTCAAAGGAAGGCCTTTTTGAATGGTTGGTCATTCCCTTTGGTTTGACAAATTCTCCAGCCACTTTCATGAGGATGATGGACGATATCTTGCGACCCTTCACCAATAATTTTGTAGTGGTGTATCTGGATGAAATTCTCATTTATAGAAAGACTTGGGCCGAACACCTCCATCATATTCAGCTGGTTCTGTACACCCTGTGGTAGCACAAGCTATATGCCAACTTGGAAAAATGATCCTTCAACATGGACAAGGTCCATTACCTAAGCTACATAATTGATCAGCATGTCATACATGTGGATCCAGCCAAGATCCAAGTCATCCACGATTGGCCATCCCCAACCACGCTCACTGAGCTTCAAAGATTCTTGGGCCTTGCCAATTTCTACCATAGGTTCATGTTGGGATTCTCCCATATTGCATGGGCCCTTATCCAAATAACCAAGGGTGGTGATAAGGAGAAATTTGCGTGGGGATGGTCCCAACGTCAAGCATTCGAGGATTTGAAGTAGTGCTTGTGCTCATCCCTAGTAATTTCACTACCAGACCTGCAACAACCCTTTTAGATTGAGATAGATGCTTCAGAATATGCAGTGGGCATCATTCTCACTTAGAATGGCCACCCCGTGGCCTATCATAGTGAGACATTATCATATGTTGTCCGTAAGTACCCTACTTATGAAAAATAAATGTTCTCCATTATGCAAGCCTACTGCCAATGGAGACATTACATTCTTGGGAAGGAAAAAATCATCCACATTGATCATAATCCATTGTAGTTCATGCAGACACAAGTAAAATTGCAGAATGATTGCCATCAAAAGTGGTAAACATACTTGCAACAATTCCACCTCAACATCAAGTATAAAATAGGAAGCACCAATCACATCAATGATTGTCTCAGCAGACCTCCAGTCACGACACTCACCATGGTGCTAGACTCTTGTGGTCATGAACCTCTGGATGGCCCCAACTCTATGAAACAGACCTGAACTTTTCCACCACCTACCAAATGTTGGGTGCAAACGCAGTTGTCGATAATTTCCATCTTCAGGATGGGTTGTTGTATTGTTTGGGCCATATCTGTGTTCCATCAAGTGAGCGAGAGAAGTTTATCTGGAAATCCCACTACAGTTAGGTGGCAGGAGACATCAGTGTCAAAAAGACAGTGGCGATGCTATAGAAAAATTTCTACCATCCTAAATTTTGACAGGAGGTCAGCAAGTATATCAGGTCCTGAACTACCTGCACTATTGCCAAACCGACCACTAAGAAACAGGGCATGTACAACCCTCTTCCTACTCCTGACAGGACATGGGAATCTATATCAATGGACTACATGTTGGGCCTCCCATCCACCAAGTGGGGAAATGAATGTGTTTTTGTGGTTTTTGATCGCTTTTCTAAGATGGCGATTCTGGTTTTTTGCAAGAAGAACACCATAGAAGAGGCCACTACCAAGCTCTTCTTTGAACGAGTATGGGTACATTTTGGAATCCCATTAACCATGGTCTTAGATTGGGACAATCAATTTCTAAGCACATTCTCGTTGAGCCTCTGGTCACTACTGGACACCAAGCTCACCAAATCCACGGCCTTCCACCCCCAGACAGATGACCAAACTGAGGTCATCAATCGAATGATTGTGCATATGCTTCACATGTATAATTCAAAGAACCCTCGCACATGGTATGAGAGCCTTCCCTATGTCCAACATAGCTACAACTGACCCCTACATAACTCAATTGACCACAGCCCCTTTCAGGTGGGGTTGGGATTCCAACCATTGGGTCCCATAGATATTGCACTTCCCCTTGTGTTCACCTCAACTGACTAATCTCCTGCTCCAACTGAAGCGGACAAATCCACCTAGTTCATTGAGAGAATCCATCACATCCGCCAACAAGTTTAGGATATCCTACAGAAGTCCAATGTCAAGTACAAACAACACCATGATCAACATCGAGTGCCACATAAGTTTTAGGTGAGTGACAAAGTTTGGTTGCACTTGCAGAAAGAACGCCTTACACAAACCCATCAAAATATTTGCCCACTCCATTATGGTCCGTACACCATCATCAATTTTTTGGGGGGTAATGATTTCGAGATCAACATTCCTACTTTCCTTGGCCTGCACCCAGTGTTCAATGTGGATCTTCGTCACCCTTATTTCCCACCATTATTGGACACCTCAGACATAGCAAAGGATTTGACACCAATAGAGGTCAACCCCGACTGTATTCAATAGTCATCCAATTATCAGATTTTGGACACATAGATAAAGGGCACTCAACAAAAAAGGATCCAACTTTATTGAGTCATCAAAGTAGGGCAACTCCTGGACCAAGGCAAGTGGCTCACCTGCGGCCAAATTTAGTAGAAATTTCCTCATCTGATGGAGGAAATCAATGAAATGGATACCATTTCTTACTAAGGAGGGAGGATTGATCCAAGTGGATATCGGTGGCCACCCAACTCTTCCAACTGGCTCAAAACAATTTTCTAACAATTTTGGCAATTTACTATTTTTTGCAGTTTTAACTTTTGGGACCATTTTGAGGGCCTAAATGAAGGTTTTTCGGGATCGAGATTCTCAAAGATGTACAAAGGCATGATTGAGCCCCCAAAATGAATCTCCTCAATGATACATTTCCAACGGGTTGTCAAATGCCTAAAACAGAGATTGTATGCAAAAGTTACGACCGCGGGAAGTTGATGTACTAACTTGCCCAAATGGGGCCCACGTGACTTTTGGCGCTTCATCTCCTAGGGTTAGGTTTTTGGATGTATAGGGTTTTTGGCATTCCTGTTTATTCTAAAAATACCTTCAGAACCTCATTGTAATCATCTTCTTGCGAATGAGTGCAACCGTCAGATCTCTTCTCAGAGATAAGCCGCCACAATTCCAACAAGCTTGTTTCCACTACATTTTACAGTTTCAACTTATTTCCTTATTGAATAGAAAACCAATTTTATTGTATCTCTATTATTTTTTGTTAAGTGCCTATTAATAATCTATATTCATTTGGTTCTTCTCATAAAATCTGGTTCACTTCCCCCACCTCTCTCTCCAACATTATTTCCCTCTCTCCTTGCCCTCTCCCTATATACCCAACTCTTCTCTCTCTCTTTCTCTCTCTCTCTCTAGGCCCCGTGTCTCACTCTCTACCTCTATATCGCTCTCTTAGGTTCCCTTATCTCTTTTTACCTATCACTATTTCTCTCTCTCTTCCTTTCTATACCTCTCTCTCCCTCTCTCTCTCTCTCTCATCCCCTCTCTTCCACTATCTCTCCACCTTCTTTCCTCTGCCTCCCTCCCACACCATCTCTATCTCTCTCTCTGCCCCTCTCTCTCCTTTCCTCCATGTCTCCTTCTTTCCCTCTCTCTCTCTCCCTTCCCAAACTCTGTGTGTGTGTGTGTGTGTGTGTCTCTCTCTCTCTTGTGCTCTATCTCCCCCTCTCTTGAAAGAGAGAGATTGAAAATGGGGGAGATATTGAGATAGAGGGATAGGGATTGTGAGAGACAAAGGGGTGGGTGAGAGAGAGAGAGAGGGAGTGAGGGAGGGAGCGAAGGAGGTAGATAAAGGGAAAGAGAGAGAGAGGGGGGTGGAGTGAAGGAGAGAGATAGAGATAGAGGGAAGGAGGGAGAGAGTGATAAAGGGGGAGAGAGAGACGGATGGAGAGGTTTCCTTATGTGTGTGTGTGTGTGAGAGAGAGAAGAGGTGGGAATTACGAAGGGAGAAAAAGATATTGAGAGGGTCAAGAG
>JZKD02S1429549.1:58844-78121 GCA_000966675.3 Picea glauca
GAACAAATGACACAGTTGTTCTTTCAAAATGTTTGGGTGCATTTTGGTTTGCCCAAGTCCATTATTTCTGATCAGGATTCTCGATTTGTTGGAAGTTTTTGGTCAAGTTTGTGGGTAGTCATGGACACCAAGCTTAAAAAGAGCACATCTTTTCATCCACATATATATGGTTAGACAGAGGTGGTGAATCGTATAGTGGTACATCTTCTTCGTGCTTATTGCAGCAAGCATCCTAAGCTTTGGGATGAGCATTTACACTACGTTCAGCATGCGTACAATCGAGCTAAGCACTCTTCGACTCAAACGTCGCCATTTGAGGCATGTTTTGGCTATTTGCCCAAGTTGCCTTTATATTTTATCTTTGGGAAAGATATTTCTGTTGATGGGCAATATGATATTGATCGGGTAGAGAAGTTCATTGAACAAATTCAGTCAATACATCAGGTGGTGCAAGAGCAGTTGGAAAAGAGTCAGGCTAAGTAAAAAACGAGACATGACAAGCATTATGTTGATCACAATTTCAAAGTTGGTGATGAATTTTGGCTTTACATCAGCAAGGAGAGGCTTAAAGGAGAAGGTAAAAAGTTGAAGCCAATTCGATATGGTCCCTTCAAAATCGTCGACAAGATTGGTAACAATGCTTTTCGTTTAGATTTGCCTCCTTATATGCAGATGTATGCAGTTGTTAATGTTGAGAATTTGAAGTTGTATGAGCCTTCATTGATTGATGATCAAGGAGAGCATGTTCACATTCCTTCTATAGATGATTTTTCTCTAGAGTATCTAACAGAACTGCAGGAAGACACCATCCTTGACAGGAGGATGCGAACTTCGAAGCAAGGAAATGTGGAGTATTTGCGAGTTGGTCTTAAAGGGATGAATCCAAGCAAGGCTAAGTGGATTGAGGTTGGAAGGGTGAGGGAACTATACCCTCATCTTCACATAGACTGAGATAGTCTTTTGGAGGTCCAAAAACTTCCTAATGGGGAGGTGTGATCAGGGGATCAAATTTTGCTCAAATTTCAAAGTGCTCAGAATGCAACGAAAACAGTGTCATTGCGTCTGTCTCGTCTTATTGATTCCGTAGGTATATTTAATTTGTCAAATGGAGTCCTTATGGAGAAGATATCGCGATCTGTTCATCAAGCGAAATAGGCAAAAAGTTTGATGCTGATTGTACTTGTCCGTACAGTCCGTACGGTCTGACGTGGCAGGACCGTACAGACCGTACGATGATGATGTGGCACACATTCATTGGTTGATGGTTGTCGAATTGAGAGATGACATGTGTCATTGGTGGCCAAAGATTTGAGGACACGTGGCCCAATCCATTGGCGCCATGTGTCACTCATTGATTGGTTTATATGGTTATGAAAAACTAATGGAGGTCGCGAGGTTCGACCCCCGGACCTCCCACACTGCATAAGTTTTCGCAAACCTCCATCGACCATTGCACCGCCATGTGTTTCTTAACATGGATATGTATTTGATTTTATTTAAAATTACATTATAGTGTATATGGTGGGGATTCAGGCCGGGGCTTGGCCCCAGCCCACGGTCGTTTGATTCACATATGACCCAATACATATATTGTAGCCTGACCGATTGGGGCACGAATTGTATTGTATTCCATATATACCATATATACCATTGTGTATAAGTGCATGTGGGGTTATTTTATATAGCCCGTGGTTTTTTATAGAACCAAAGCGTGGGAAAGAAGTTGCACGGTTATGACGGTTTAACCACCCTTTTACCACGTGCGAGGTCATATGCGCCATACACCCAGGTGCCGAGGCAGTTAGGGGCTGGCGTGCCCTTAACCGTTCTATGGTTTGCACCGTTGGCATAGTTGCACCCGGTGCTGGGTTTTTACACCATAAAACACGTGTGAGCCAGGTTCATTCAAGGAGGGTGGGAATTGTAGAACCAGAGACAACAAGCTTGAAGAAGGAGACTTCTAGGAGACCTATCTTTCTCATTTTTCGACCGATTGAGATGTTGAAAGAGCCCAGACAGGGGTTTTGGGACGCTGGGAAGCCATTGAAGCAGTCGGTTTGTTAGGTTGAGCATTGTAAGACATGTTTTTGAGCAATTTTGAGAAATTAATAATAATAAACCATTGGAAGCTGGACCAGGAGATGTAGCCCATAACAGGGGTGAACTCCTTTATCAATTGTTGTGCTTATGTGTTTATGTTCATTGATTATGCTACTTTCTATGTGTAATTTTCATAAGTAATCCTTTAATTTATGTGTTGCAAACTTATCCTTTTTCTTTAAACACATAACATTCACTTGCAATAAATTTTCAAGTTTTTCAAGTCTTCTTCAATTTTTTAGATCAAGTATCAAGAGTGACCGCATTGGAGGGAGAAGGGAACCTGTAGGACCCATCCTTCTAGAAGGTGTGTAAAATAAAATGTGTACAAACGAGGCGGGCATGCCCCATGCTCGTGTCATGTAACTCAACAAGAAGGGTGTTGTATAGTAACTGAAACTATGTGTTGATCTAGAAAACTACAGGGCCCTCGAGGGCAGTTGTGATAAAGGCGGAGGACCATTTTGAGGAGGAAAATACTCTGAACAATAGGTAATGACACCTGTAAGAAGTATCATGGATTCTATAGGCATTGATATCCCAACCAAGTTTAGAGGTCTTCAGAAAATATAAGAAACAACTGCAATAGTCACTAAGTAAGACCCACTGTAACATGAGAAAGTGTTGAAGTTGAATGTTATGGGGGTCAACAATAGTAGGGAAAAATTATGGTTCTCCTTGTGCCATCCGAGACCTCTCATTGGAAAGGGAATGGAAGTCAAGATACTATCGACCTTCTGGAAACTGTGTTGATGTCGACAAAAAAGGGAGACGCGACTCCAAGAAGCAAAGGGCTTTGTGAAATCAATGAGGTGAGGTTAGGAACTGAGGAGGTACATGGACAAACTCAAGAGGTTTGAAGACTCAAGACTGCCCTTGGTTGGGGGTATATGCAAAGTATAAGTGGTTGCAACCATTCAACTAGGTTGAGTGTCAGGGGGACAATAGGACGTGGGATAATTTGTGCCAGAGGCGAGACAAAGTGAACAAACTCAGAGAGAAGAAGTACATGGCCTATGGGATACTCAGAGTATATGGAAAATGGCAATATGAGTAGAAGATAAAGAGTGCCCCAACCAAAGGTGACATGGGTTTCGTTTTCCAAGAAGGTCGCCAAAGGGGATGAAAAAAAGCTATGTAACATGCTGGAAATAACGACTTAATTACAAAAAGAATTAAAAAAATTGTGGGGATAATAATGCAGATACACAAACGAGTACCCCAGTGTAGGATGGCTTGGCTTGGGGATGGCGCAAGTTGGTGGGAAAAAAAAAACAAGTGGAGGGTGGGGGCCCCATAGGTTGATTTCTGTAGTAGGGAAATGTATGGAGGGGAATCTGAGGAGGGGCAGACTGATGATGGGCGGAATGGATGGTAAATGATGCTGCGGGGGTGCAGTCAAAATAATCTATGAGGAAGTGCCCTGGGAGTCCAGTGTGTAGGTTAGCAAAATGAGGAGAAGGAATATGTGGCTAATTCGTGACATGATGTAAGACTATTGGGACTCCCATTCCTAAAGGGTTGAAAAGAGCATGAGTGTCAAAGTGCCAAGGGGTCTATGAATGGGACAACTCATGTGGAGGAGAGTGCTATTCGGTGATAGTACCAAAAATGCAATGGAGGTGGCGGTACTACAAAACCGGATGTGGGGACACTAAAGGAAAAATTCAGAGGGTGTGACTGGAAATGAAATTGAGATTTAGAGGGAATGATTACATGTCAGTGTTGATTATATACCTGAAGGGGTTTAGTTGATGTATGATGACCAAGTACCTACACACATGAAAACCAAATACCCGACGTGAACAATATCTGAAGAGAATCGAACATACACGTATTTATTTGATAATTTTGAACATGAGCATGCGTACTGGGACGGGGTATGGAAAAATGGCTCCCCGAGGGCTAAGGATGAACAAAGGCCCAGGGAATGTCTTGATGTAGAGGATGCGGTACTGATCCTGTGGCTGAAGACGAATCAAAAAACAAACATCTGAAGCTCCCAGAAGGGGGTTTGGAAGTTCGACAAAAAGGGTTATACATAACTGTAGGGCCCACATTGCCACCTCATTTGTACCTATTGGAAGTGTGATTGGATGAGAGATATTCAAAGGAGATTTGGAGATTTTGGGAGAATGAGGTAGTCAATTTAGGACCAATGAGATTCAGGTTAGTGGTCTTATCGTCCTGCATATAATTAGGTTTTCTATGTGTGGGCAGGGCCTGTATGGAGGGCCGTGCAGGGAGTTTAGTGGGTGTGGGCCCCCCTCTGCATGGACGATCCAAAAATATGTGAGCATGGGTGTGCGCTTGTTATCTGATAATCTGCACATGGGTATGCCCTAAGGGTGAAACAAGGCGCGCATTGTATGCACGCCTGATAGCTAAACAACTGTGCATGGGTGCGTAGCTGTGTGGCAGACATGCACACCATGATGTGTGCCTGTGTATGTGAGAAAAGTGCATCAATGCACTTCTGTATGGCGGACACGAGTACGTTCATAGGTGTGCATGTGTGCACCCCTGTGGGGTGAATAGGCGTGCCTATGGAGTGAACAGGCATGCATGTGTGCGCGCCTGTGGGTTTGAATAGTCGCACCTTGGAGGCAAGGCTCATGGGTGAAAAACTCATCTTTTTGGGAGATTTTAATGTGTTAATGTTTGAAATGGATGATCTAGGAATGGACTATGTGGTTGTAGGTGATCATTGGGATGATGTTGGCTCATTGGCATGAGTGAGACTGGTCACAGCTAAGGGAGGTCATGGCTATTGAGGAGCCGATGGTTTGTGCTACTTTGGCACCTTGTGAGCTACTAAAGTTTTTTGAGAGCCCCTTGATCTAGGCCCAGGAGTACCTTCTATAGTTCTTGATACAGATGTGGAGTCCAGATCTTCATTGTTTTATGGTGCGAGGTGAGCAGCTAGCCTTCACTGTGATGGAGGATGTCTACTTTCTAATTGGGCTTCCTTTTCGTGGAACGCCCCTACTACCAGAGCTTGTATTACCTAGGGACGACCAGTTGGCTACCTTGGGCCAGAGGTATTGTTCGAGAGATGACTTCATGTTAGGCTCCGTAGTGAGTATTGGGGTGATGGATGCTTTGGTTCACCATTGTGTAGCAACGATGGTTGTGAGGGTTTATGGGTCCCTTGCGACTTAGTGGATCAGTGGTGGGTAGCTAAGGATTATGGGGAGGGCATTGGCGGGAGAGAACTTTGCCTGGGGATTGATGTTGCATGCCAAGATGGTAGGGCAGCTCGACAGGTGTCGGGTTGCGGACTCAGGTGACTTTGCCTTTGGGTCCATCTTGGTGGCATGGTTCTTGGAGAGGGTGTCGATGTTGTGCCCTAGAGTTTTATTGGGCGCACCTGGTGTGCGAGAGCCGTGACTGAAGCGTTGGTCATGAATTTTGATTCGCCACGGTGGTGGTGAGGGTGGCCATTTTTCCACGGCCGAGGCTACACAGGTGTGGTGGCAGATGCCACAGATCATACTGCAGTATCCATACTGTGGGGTTGACTTCCGGGGTGATCCGGATATGGTGTTACCTCTGGGAGAGGTGTTTGACCACCGAGGTATGTTTTTGATTTGTTTGATATGTTGATATTTGAGATAGTATGACCTACGTATTTATTTTTAGATGGATGCTTTTGCTATCCTTTATTTGTTTATATGTGCAGATGTGGGACCTCATGGGCGTGAGGTTGAGTTGGTGAGAGCGCCGGCTCATTAGGGGTCGGTGAGGCCTTTGCGGGGGGATCCATAGGCGGGTGAGAGACGATGGAGCAAGGATTTCGAGGCAAGACCAGCTGGCAAGGAGAGAGCGGCTAGGAGACATCATTTCGACGACCTTGGTGCAAGGCCATCGCATGCTCCTCCGGATGAGGCCGGGGGATATTTTGAGGATATTCGTCGCCGCTTAGAAGCAATGCTATAGGAAGTGCCTGAGGGCATGTGGTTGCACATCTAGGATGAGGGCATATTGGAGCAGTGTGTGGGGGTTTTGCTGATGTGGCAGACTGTGGTTCAGTGAGAAATAGTACCAGGTAATACGATGACCGAGCGGTTACCTCCAAGTCTGGAGGGACCGCCTGAGGGAGGGCCAGGAGGTGGTGCTCTAGAGGCACCATGAGTGTCTTTCTTTGTATTTTTGTATATTATATATAGGATGGTGAGCCCATTTTGGTTTAGTGACACCATTTTTTTACCGAGGTGCTTCACTGGCCTACGGATTTTGTATACAATGTATTCTATCTATATGTAAACATTTTGATGGCACTGTTGATCGATTTATATATATAGATAGATAGAGAGAGAGAGATGGATATACATTTTGGGGTCTTTGTGATGTTCTTATGTGTGTGAGAATTTTTGTTTTTTAATGGTATTGATGATGTCTAATCTTTATATGCTGTGACAGGCTCTTGATGGTTTATGTGTGTGTGAAGGTATCTTGATGTGATATATGCCAATCGAGTACAATGTTAGCTAGGTTATCTGTAATTTGATTAAATTGTCTTGGAATATGTGTAAATGTAAGGAAATCAAAATGTCAAGATAAAAGTCTAACTTGCAGGAATTTGCAAAAGAGGCAAGGATCGCAGACACGGTACACATTGTTGATTTGGAGAACGACAAGTTGGGAGTCAAGTAAGATGCTAAGGTGACGAATACAATGATGGTTGGAATCAGCGAGGAGGCCAATGATGGTAGTGTACTCAGCTTGGTTGTTGGTTGTTGAACCCAAACATATGCCGCTGGAGTGGAGTAGTTCATGTGAGGGGAATATAGGGCCCAAGCAACCAAAGCGAGATTCTGTGTCCAACGGTCGGCGTCGTCGGTGTAACCAATGTGGTAAGTTGGTGGAGGAAGCATTTTTCAATAAAACAAATGATAGTTTAGATGTGAGGTATGGAAAAAAGATTAAAAACGCTATAAAAGAAATAACCTAATGTAGAATGGCTACTCTTAGGTGTAAAATTTCTTCAAGTATAACTCATTGACAGGTTCTTTGAGAGAGAGGCCTTTGAGGGAAGCCAGGATGTATGTGCCTTTGGTGAGGCAATGTTGGATAATATAAGGGCCATGCCAGAGTGATCTGAATTTGACATGACCGAGGGTATCGTAAGCAATATCGTAAGCGAGGATGAGGTCACCTTTGTGAAATGAGAAAAGGTTGACATGGCGATCAAAGTTGGCCTTTGACCATCTTTTGGCTACCTCATTGTTCTGTAACAAAGATCGACGATCTTCATCCAGGGACTCTAAGTGCAGCAAAAGTTGCTCCATTGGAGCAGTGTCGGGTAATAGATAAATTATGGTGTGTAATGTGGGAATTTGTCACTCGATAGGAAGAGTGGCCTCGACCCCGTGGACTAGGTGAAATGGGGTGAAACTAGTGGTCATTTTCACAATCATACGATAAGCCCATAGCATGGAAAATAACATATGATGCCAATAGTCTTATGTTTGTTAACTGTGCATTGTAACATGGTCTTGAGGACCTTGTTAATTGCTTCAACCTGTCCATTGGACTGAGGGCAATATGGTGAGGTAAAGTCGTGGGAGAATCCTAACTGGGATGAGATTTTGACAAAAATCTCATTCTCAAAAATTTTCCCGTGATCAGAGACTAGTTGGAGTGGTACTCCAAAGTGGGATATGATGTGATTAAAGAAAAAACACGTTGTGGTGTCAGCGGTGTTGTTAAAGGTAGGCATGGCTTCAACCCACTTTGTGAAGTAATCGATCGTGACAAAGATGTATTTGTGTCCATTGTTGGATGGTGGGTTACAAGTCATGAATTCGATGCCCCATTTACAAAAGGGGCTTGTAGTAATGACTGGGTGGAGAAGAGCAGGTGGTGCTCATGTTTTGTTGGTGTAAAGATGACATTTATTGCATTGCTTCACGGCATGAATGAAATCATGAAACAATGTAGGCCAAAAGTAACCTTCACAGATGATTTTTTGAGCAGTGGATATCCCCGAGAGATGGCCCCCACACGCGCCGCTATGTAAGTAATTCAAGACTCTATCACCCTCGTCAATAGTCAAGCATCGACGGAGTATGGTGACAATCCCTTGCCGATATAAGATAGCTCTGATGAGGAGATAGCAAGGGGCCTGGTGGCGAATACGACGACGGTCATCTCGTGAGAGGTGGTTACCAAAATTTTGGGTTCGGAGGTAGATAAGGAGGTCGTTGTACCAAGGATCATCCAAAGTGATGTAAAAGAGATGTTCATTGGGGAAGTCGGTATTGACGGGGGGACTGGTAGTATTGGAGGGGAAGGCTGTGACAAGTTCAGCGAGGATGAGATCTTTCTTTATCTTGGGTGTTGAAAATTTGAGATCATACTCCTGAAGGATAATGATCCATCGGGAAAATTTGCCATTAATTTACCGACGCCTAAGCAAGTATTGCATGGGGTTGGAATCCGCTATGACTTTTGTTGTGCGAAGCAGAATGTAATGACGCAGTTTTCGGACTGTGAGGACGACTGCAAGGGCTAGTTTCTCTTCGTGTTTATACTTCAAGGGTGGCCCTGAGAGTTTTTTACTAATGTAGTAAATGACATGCTCATGATCATCATCGCCGATTTGAACGAGAAATCCTGCTACTAAGACAGTTGATGTTGATATGTAGAGGATATAGTCACTATTATAGTCGGGTGAACTAATTAAAGGGGCATTGGAGAGCACCATTTTAAGATCATTGAATGCTTTTTGGGCATGTTCATCCCAATGGAATGGGATGTCGTGGCATAGTAAGCAAAGGGAACTGTGTGCTCGAGTGGCATAGTCTGGGACAAATTGTCTTAAAAAGTTAGCTTTTCCTTGTAGGCTCTGAAGTTGGCGTAAATTTCGACGGGACGGGGGGGGTGGAATTTCTGTGATGGCTTGAACTTTGAGGGGGTCTACGGTAATACCAGTTTGGGAAATGATGAATTCAAGGAGGTGCCCAACAGTGACGTAGAATACACACTTGAGGAGGTTCAAGTGGATGTTGTACTAACGACACCATTGGAAGAAGATATGTGAATCATCAAGATCCTGGGTGCATTTTTTAGATCAATCTGTGAAGTCATCCAAGTATGTGAGGATGATATGGGCTAGATCGTGAAAAATGTATGTCAAATCCTGTTGGAAAGTTGCACCAGCATTGTTTAGGCCAAACGGCATGACACAATATGCAAAATTACCCCAAGGGGTGGTGAATGTGGTTTTGTATTGATCGGCTGGGTGGATTTGGATCTGGTTTTAGCCAAAGAAACCGTCCATGAAGGATAAAGCCTCGTGGCCTACAGAGTCGTCGATAATTTGATCGATAAAAGGCATTGGAAAGTTGTCTTTGGGGCAGGCGTGATTGAGATCATGAAAGTCTGTGCATACATGGATAGTGCCATGTTTTTTGTTAATGGGTACAGGGTTGGAAACCCATGAGGTATAAGCGATGGGGTAGATGAACCCTGCAGTGCATAATTTGTAATTCTCGACTTTGATAGCCATGGCTTTGGACGGGTGTAGCGGTCGTTGTTTTTGGCGAACCGGTGTGATATCAGGTCAGGTATCTATGTGATGTTCGACAATAGAGGGATCAAGGCCAGGCATCTCGATGTAGGACCAAGCAAAAATATCCCAGTATTCTTGGAAGAGGGCTTTGTAGGTGGTGACTTCTTCAGGAGTGCATGCGGTGCCTATAGTAATTTCCTCGATGACTCCATTTTTTATGGAAATATCGATTTTGATGGTAGGGGAAATGTTGGTCATATTTCCTTCTTCAAAAGAATCAAGGGTAGGGATGGGGTTGTTGAACCAGTCGGTATTCCCTAATGGGATAAAATCTTTGGTTTCGACTGCATATATGGGGTGTTGGTTAGGAGGCGTGAAGGCTTCCTATGAAAAGAAGAGCACTCTATGGTGTAGCGCATCCCATGGGTAGTCAGGGGTAGTTAATTCCTTGAGTATGTCCTCATTGCAGTGGAATTGATGGGAATACAGGGGATCTAAAAGAGTGATATCGGTGGCGGTCACCATGTGGTTATATACTAGTGGTGAAGAAGCAGAAGGGGGAACGCAATGAGATTGTGGTGGCTCTCCCATCATGAACCAAATATCGAGATACTGAGGTTTATAGATGGTAGTTGGGTGTAAAATCTCCATGGGGAAATGAACAGGAGAATTGGGGGTAAATCCTCGTATAATTCATCCCAGAACCATGGAGGAGTAGGGAGTGTTTATGGTTTTGGAGAAATAATATGAAGAATCTCTAGTGATGGGATAGTGTTAGCCATCAATTCTGTAGGGGGTGTAGGGGTTTGAATAAGGGTCACTTCGYATTACCTATATTCTATGATCATAGGACCTTGATATGTGCAGTGATCTAGGGATTCTCATAGAGAGAAAGGGCATCTCATACGTTCATTGACTGAATTCGTGACATAATGGATGTCAGTGATGTTTGGTGGGGATGATGTAACTGGACTAGGTTCTTACTGGAATATTTGGCGTGTGGTTACTAATGTTTGTCGGAATTGAGGTAGCGCAGGGAAATGGTGTGTATAATGGTCATATTTTGAACATATGGCGTAAGAGAATTCGGTTCGCAGGCCTTTTCTACTTGCGTTTTGTGAGATAGCGGAAATACTTGTGGAAGCGATGAGTGGTGATGAGATCTGGATGAGATTACGTAACTCGAGGAGAGATGGTCACTTGTTGGTGGGGTGTCTGTATTTCTTGCATAGCACACAAAGGAGGTTGGATGCACAGGGGAAGTGGAGCGGTGGGTTGCTTCTTCTTTCACCTGTCCCCAGCTGTAGCAGGGGTGTCGGGGGTATGGTGGGAGTGAGTATGGGAATTTATATCGGGAGTCCTTCAATTTGGGGAGGGGAGGGATGGTTGAGGAACCGTCTCTGGTGGATGTAAATACCAAACTGGGATTGCCAACACCATATTAGGGAGAGTAAGCGTTGCAGCTACTTGGAAAGCTTGTATTCCTGGTGGAGGGTAAAAGAAAGGGATTTGAGTAATGGCTTGGGGAACTGTCTCCCAAATGGGGATATGGCCTTGGAGTGAGGTAAAATCGTGAACTAGTGGAGTTGATGAGTCCATAGGAGACTCGTGAGGGAGGGGCTCTGTGACTAGTGGGATGTCCGATATGAGAGAAGCCTCCCTAGGAGGAAGGGTATCGTCAATGGCAGTTCCTTTGGATGATATGACACATACTTGATTGGAAGGATGAAGGAGCTATGGTGCGCCATGGTAAGTTCCTAACAATGATGGATCTTTGAAAATTCCGAGCCCCATTTCGATGAGTGGGTATGTTTCAGGATGAGTGTGGATGAGAGGGAGAATGTTATTGATGTTGGCAGAAGGGTTAGGCTCATAATGTGAAACTTGGTCAATTGTAATGATCTTCTCGTTGTGGGGGAACATCATGGTTTGAAAGACGGAAGAGGCAACTGCCTTCATAGTGTACATGTAGCTACGACCGAACAAGATATTGTAATCAAGTGGGGCATTGATAACTTCAATGTCAATGAGAATGGTCTTGCCCCCGAGTTCTACAGGGACATTTTGAAAGAGCACTTCAAGAGATGATGGTCATCCGTCATAAGCTCTTAAGGTAATGGTAGATGGTATGAGTTCGGGGGAACCAAGTTTCTGCCATACAGACTTGGACATGATACATGTGGATGGGCCTTCATCGATGATGCGCTGATGAAATGTAATGTTCTGAATTTTAATGGGGATTTCAAAAGCGATGAGAGCAAGGAGTCGAGGTTCTCTGCTGTCAACATCAAATGTTATGAGTTGAGTATCCGCGGGGTCGAATTCCCCCAAGGTGGAAAGAAATGATTTCCATTGAGTGGGACAAGTTTGAAGGACTTCTAAGACTGACATGGCAGCTGAGGATTGTGCTAAGTCATCCACCAAACTGTAGTTATGAGCCGCCCTAGCTTGTGGGTTGTGGACATTCCTACGCAATGGAATGTGAGGGATATGAAGAGGTGTTTCAGTGTTAGGGCGAGGAATCACCAACGAGGGTTCTATTGGTGTGGGGATTGTTTCTGGGGGCATGGGAGGAGACTCAACGGATGCACAATATTGACAACTACGTGTCTGTAGAAGGACTTATTCCTCACTAGTGAAAAGGATAGTACGATCTGCGATATTGTTCAGGTTGCGATATTGTCCCACTTGTGGTAGGGTAGGCTGCATGTCCTATTGGGTGTTCATCACTCCTTGGTGTGGAATGGGATTTTGTAGCACGACTAGGGGTTGTTGTTGCACGTATTTTTGTGGGGCCTGCTGAGGGGCAGGCAGTGTTGGAGGGTGTGGTCCATTTCCTGAGTCTTTCATTCGTTTAAAATCAATGATTTGGGGGCAATGATGAGTATAATGACCAAACTCACTGCAAAGGGCACAAGGGAAATTTGTTCTAAGATTATTGTTATTTTTCCCTTGACATTTGTTTTTGTTTCCCCCTGGGGGTTTTGATTTCTTTGGGTTTGGTTTCCCCCAGTAGGTTGGTTCTATTGGGGGTGATTCCCACCTTGACCTGGGTTGTTATTGTTCTAGTTTCTTCCTTTCTTTTTGGCATTATTCAACTGATGGGTTGGATTTTCCATATTCAGTTGTTCGAAATTTTGATATTGCTGAATGGGATAGGGTTGAACAAAATTCACTCCAACGTGTGGATGTCCTTGTGGTGGAGCCATGGGCGGTGGAGGATCAAGAAATGGAAAGTACGGATTTTGTGGGGATAATGATCCGTAAGGTACATAGGAATTTGTGGCGCTTTCACTAGTACTTAGAGTATAAGCTAAGGTAGACGGAGTACCATAATTTGTTGGGATTGGTGGGTGTATTGTGGGTGTTAGTGGTGGTCCAATGATGGGTGGACGAAGGGAAATAAGGTATGGTTGTTGATAAGGAGGTGGGGGATAAGAATGGGTTCCTCCATATGCCGGTAGATATTGAGGTGTGCCATATATTGGTGATTGTTGGGGTTGTGGATTGTGGTGCGTGGTGTTGCCAATCAATCCGTCTGCTGAGTGAGACATCCTGGGTTTATCTTGGCCAAATGGCATGGGTTTTGGGAGATCAGGAAGTACTGTGTACAAGTACCCTGATTGTGAATAAATGAGGTTGTATTGTTGAGCCTTATTGATGGCTTCTTCCTCTAATTGAGGGAAGGTGGAAGCTACATATTTACTGAGAAGAGAAACAAGTGATCTAATAAACCAATCAAGACACTGTTGTTTGGTGGTTTCTACTTTGTACAAACTATGTTGTTGACACCACTCATGAATGTGATCAGCGATATGTGTGGTTGAGGTTTGTTTAAAATTAGAGAGTAGTTCAAGACCATTGTCATGGCAGATTGGTAATTGGAAGAAGGTCAAAAATGATTTGGCCAAGGACTCGAAAGTCGCATGGGACCTCGAATTTTAGTCTACATACCATTTGGATGATTTGCCAGTGAGTGTGCATTGAAATAATTGTAGTCAGGTGGAATCATCCATAATGATGTTGGAAGAGCACCATAAGTGGAAAGTCGTGACATGGTTGGCAGGATCGTCTCCTGCCTTTTCTTCAAATTTGAGAATATTTGACGGTAGTTTGGTTGGCATTGCAGGCCACATGGGGTCATGTAATATAGGGTCATTTGTGTTTTCTTAGATCTGGTATGTTGAGAGAGGCCAAGTATGGAATCTGTAGTGGTGGCGGAGGATTAGTTCGAGCCATGGTGTTAGTGGTTTGTGAACCTGACCCTTGAGGGGGACTAGGTAGGTTTTTACTTCCCCCGTGAGAGGAAGTTGGCCTTCCTCTTCTGTGTAAAGGAGAGCGAATGGATGGTGGAGCTTAGGAATTGGACCCAAGTAAGGTGGAACCAAGTAAAGCAGATCCCAAAATAGTGGAACTCACAGGAGTGTGAGGAGGAGGGGCTGGTGGTTTGGAAAGACTAGGAACTCCCCCTAGAATAGGAGGGAGACTTAGCAAGCGTCTGGAATGATGGGGGTTCTGTGGGTCCCCTATGATGTCCGACTAGCTGAGTGAATGTGTGAAAATGGTGGTGAGAGAAATGACTAAACAAGAGCCTTTGCTGCAATTTTTTAACTTTATAATATATATCCAAATCAAAATGTAATCAGGAGTGCATCATACATAAAGTGTTATGATAAAGAAGCATATATGTGGATAGGTGGATTTTGTCCATGTGGGGGAACAAAGAAAACAAATGTTCGTGTCCTAAAAAGACATAATGTCCTTCCTCTCAAATAGCACTAGACCTTCCAATAGTACTCAATAGTGGGGTCTGAAGCCACCAGAAGAGAAACTAGTGAAGGATGAAGCAATCAGTTATAATGAGGGGTAGAGGGTGCATATCCTAAAAGAACTGACGATATTTCCCAATAGCCACAAAAAATTTGATCAAGGTGCAATTGTAGCCCACAATTGCCACTTGGGTAGATGTCCTAAAATTTGGTCACTAGGTACCTTGGTCAAAGTGCGACATTTAGATTTTTGGCCTAAGAAAAGAGTCATGGGCTGGATACTATCCAAGAGGTGGGTACCTCAAGGGGGGAGGCACAAAACAACCGGACCTCGGCCTTCAACCCTTCACGGATATCTTCCTGCCTTATGGTGTTAGGAACACTTGACTTGGAGGATTTAAAGTTCCCTATTTGACAACTTCTATTGTTTTGAAAATGTGAGAACCAGATAACGGGGAGTTATTTGGATGCCTATCCCCGAAATCCTACCTAGACTAAAAGATTTCTTTTGGCACCTCTTGTGGAGGAAAACTTAGTGTGTTTTTAGAAAAAATTTAGATGTGGCTATTTGAGAGATTGGAGGTGTGAACCAACCTCATTGAAATTAAGTGGGAGTGGATAGTTTCATCAAGAAAAAGGTGGGGTGTTTTGGAATCCCTTTTGGAGGAAACTTACCTCAACCTCCACATTTCAAGATGAAAACTATGTGAGTGATGAGTAACTTTTGTGTGTGATTGAGTGAAAGTGTGCCAATGTTTTAATGAATTAGGTGTCACCTTGTTTCATGTGGACTTTGCTTGGTCCTTACAAGTGTTGATTACCTAATTAGCTAAATTCCTTTGGTACAACCTTGCGTAATTCAAAAGTCCCTAGGAAGCTAGCATGTGGACATGTGGGTCCTTTACTATTCCTTTAACTCCCTATTGTGATTTAATCTAAGAAAGATTTGACACTATCCTAGATTGTGATCATGTGGGCATGTATGGGCCCCTTACAAAACCTTTAAACTTCCCTCATGATTTAATCTAAGAAAGTAAATTTCAACACTATCTTATCTTTGTAGCATGTGGGCATGTTATGGGCCCGTTACAATCTTGAGGTGTGTTTGAAAAATAAACTAAGAGGAGTCCTAAGGGGGCTGTTGTCCTCTCCTAAAGGTTTTAGTCTTTTTAAGGGAGATGAAATTGTCCTACAACCTTTTTATGATTCTCAAGGTCACTTTGAATCACGAGAGAAGAGCATACTAAACGATTGTTATCCAATTTTTGGTCCCAATGCAAGCTTTTTGTGATTACAAATGATTCCAACTTATACTTTTAGTCAAAGCATGCCATCCATGTGGAAAAATGAAAGCAAAAGAGAAAATAATGATTTTAAACCCCCTAAGTGCCTATATGTTTTGACTAATCCCTTTATATGGAGAGGGAACTAAGTGTGGTACAGATTACAACATGCATGAAATCATTTTTAAGAAGGCTAGGGGCCTCCCCCAAATCAAAAAAAGGCTTACAATGTGTATTTTTTTGCACAGGTGCGTGGGTCTCAGAGTAGACAGAGGCTTACTGAGCGCTTATGCGCAAACCAAAAAAGGCTTTTGGGCGCAGGTGCATGGAGGACGTTGAACAACATTGTAATTTTGGCGCATGTGCGCATGATGTGCGATTGTGGGCCAGTAAACCTGCGCACACCTGTCACATGGCCATGAAGAAAATTCCAAATGGAATTCTCTAAATTAAGCTTTGAATGGGATGTTTTGCAGGTTGGCTTGGGCTAGCTAAGGTACCGACAGGTTAAATAAACCAAAAGAAGAGCTAGAAAAACCCAAATGAGGTAGGAAATTGATACCTTTCCCCAGCAGAGTTTCCAATCTGTTGTGCCTCTTTTGTCACCTAAATGACCAAAACATAGGTTCTTACAAGCTTAGTTGGGTTAGCTAAGGAAGACAACGGTAAAGGAAAGGGTTAGAAAAAGAAACATAAAAGACTAAGCTAAGAATTAAACTAAAGATATAAAGAATAACTAAACTATTGAGAATAAGGACATAAGAACAAGAAACCAATAAGACTCATGTCACCAATGGAAAGGATTGTATTAGTGAAAAGAAAACACTAAGAAGAAAGAGGAATTTCGATCCCTTCTTCCTCCAAGGGAGGGCTCTTTGACCCCCACAATTGAGCTCTTCTTACAACTTTGAAACTTGAAAGAAATGATGAAAGAATACCAAGCTAATCCACTCAAAAGGTGAGGTGGAGTGCCCAAATGTAATTATTCTAGTATACTCTTGATGAGAAAAGAGGATTCCCAAAGAGAACAGTAGCAGCATAACCTTGCAAATGAATTCCTTGAAAATGTAGTGCACCCATGGCCTTGTTTTATAGCACCACTTTGAGGTATTGTGCAACCAACTTTTAGTGTGAAAAGGGACTGTTTAGGGCATTTTTAGGTCTTTGACCATCCACCCAGTCAAATCCAGCTGAGATTTGGATATCAAATCAACTTGGAAGCTAAACCAGAAGTGGGTGGGAGGCTGACCAATCTCATAAATGCGCCATTCTCAGATGTGTGTGTATTTTAGCGACCACAATCGTGCATCGTGCGCATGTGCGCTTTTCTTGTGTTTCTGAATGGTGCATGTGCGTGCGCACCCTGTGTAGTCATAACCCACCTTAATTTTATAACTGGTTGTATAGTTTTGGACCTTTTGGAAATAATTTTTGGTAATTTTGATCCATGGGTGAACTCATAGCTGTTTGAAGATACTGGATTCATGTAACCATTTGCGGACGAAATTTCAGTGATAACAGTCATCATTAATCATGTTTTGTAGATAGTTTAATATTTTAATCTTAGGGTTTGTTTGAAGAAAACTGCGATTTTTTATTTCAGAACTTCGAGGATCCTAGCGAAAGGGGATATGTCATAAGTAAACCCTGTATTGCGAAATTGCGATGGGACCAGTGAGATGCCAATCATTCATATTAAACCAATTCTTAATTAATCATGATTAGTAATTAATATTTAACCTTTCATGGATTTAAATGTCGAGACTTCGATAATACTTGACGCGAGATATCCCGAATCGCGAAATTGCGATGGGATTGATTAACAGTTAAAAAACTTAATCTTTATTTGACCTGGCTTATCCTTTAATACTTTAGTAAATTTGGGGATCGGGGCTGTAGTTATTAAGATATCTATGTCGGCCAAATCCCTAACAACAAAAAACCCTAGACTTATGATCTTTTTATCCATGTGGCTTAATGCTTGGTGTATGTGGTCATTCAAATGCCAATGCTTCCATTGATTTTCCTTGTGACTCAACGCTCGAATATATGGTACATTTCCTTGATTTTCACAAGAACCCTGGATTTTTCATGTGTTGGCTTATGATTGTTGTAATGCTGTGGCATTTGGAGTTGATTTCGGTGTTATTTGATTGAATATGACAGGTATAGAACATTTAGTGATGCACGTGATAGACAACTGGTTGTTTTCTCAGATCTACATGTTCAGTAATTAAACACTATAATTTTTTTCTCTCCTAAGTTACCGAAAGCCAAAATTTCAATATTTGTTACAACAGAGGCTCCATCTAGGGATGGTGCTTTCCTACAAAGTGCCAAGAATAGTATACCATGTGCCTTCATCCATTGGGGAACCTAAAATCATCCTTATCAAACTTTGAACTCTGTCACTTTACTTGTACCTTTCCGAAACAAAAAACCGCTTATGCATTCATTGGACTATGGAGTCATAATGTCTTAAATCAAAACCATACAGGATGCCAAATTGAACTGGAAACGTACTTAAAACCACTTCTGTACTCTAATGCTCAAAGTCAATCTTATTTATATACATCACCTACTATAACCTATATCACTGCTTTGTTCGAGTATAGGAAAACTTCCAAATCAACCAAGTGAGTATCCGACTAACAAATTTAATTATGCTTCCATATTTGAGCAGAAAAATGACAGGAGCAACTTAAAATTCCAAAACATGCCCTGAGAGAAGGTACTTCTAGTTTTGCAATTCAGACTTCAAGAAGTTGGAAATAAAAATTTCAGTCCACCATTTTGACTCCATATAAACTGCTATTGGATCATAAAAGTCACATAGAAATACCTCATTTTGTTGTTGTTCCAACTGACTTAAATGTTGTTTCTTGCTGGTTTTACTAATCTAAATGTTAAATGTGGACTTTTCAATATTTGTTGGGGAAACATGCATGATCAACTACTGATCTGAACTTGTCTTCTCTCTTTCATCATATCCCTGTAACCTGAATTCATCACTATGATATGCTGGCCTATTACAACTGACAATTTTTAAGAGAGAAGAAGAGATTTCTTCATTTCCTACATTACTGTCTTGATAATGATCAAATGAAAACTAAGTCTAAAAGTATGAATCATGAAAAAAATTATGATCACCTTCTCCAACAATGATATCTTTAGAGGATGTATCAAAGTTAAAAGGATCTTTATTAGACTCTTGAACAACAGATTCATATCTATTTTCAACCATAGCATTTATACTTTTCTGATTATCTCTTAGTTGATAAATAGGATTTGAAGAAATTTCATTAGACAACAAATCTTTAAAATCTTCTTCATCATCACTATATTTATCGAATACTGGAAAATCAGAATAAAATCCTAACGGTTTTTGCATTGAAAAATTAACAATCTGATCTTGAAACAGATTTAGAAAAATATCATTGTCTTCTTCATCATCAACAACCTTTACATCTAAATCTAAATCATTCTCGAACACCAAACATTCTTTAGGATGGTTAAACATGACAACCACCTCTTTTTTATGAAACAAAACAGAGTCTATAAGATCTTCAAGACTATGTGGATGCTGTAGGTATGTGTAAGAAAGGGTTG
>JZKD02S1429549.1:79525-93475 GCA_000966675.3 Picea glauca
AATCACAATAATGTAGGGAAGTAAGAAATATAACATTCAACATCAGTCACACACATGAGATACACAGAGACAGATATTTCCTGAGGAAACCCATAAAGGGTAAAACCTCTTCTTCTTTATATGATAAGTAATCTTTACATTCTTTACATTATCATACATATGAGAACCAATTCATAATGAGGCTACAACCTCTATTTTTCAAGCTTCTACTTGCTAAGAGCACGAACTCTCTCGATTCTCTAGCACCAACTAGAAGGAAGCACCAACTCCCGGGTTTCTCTAGCACCAATTAGAAGGAAGCACTGACTCCCTGGTTTCTCTAGGACCAATTAAAAGGGAGCACCAGCTCCCTGGTTTCTCTAGCACCAACTAGAAGGAAGCACCAACTCCCCAAGTGTTCTAGCACCAATTGGATGGAAGCACCAACTTCCAATCATATAGGCACCAACTTGTATAACAGAGAACAACACTTCTCCCTTGCACCACCCTGCCACCCTGATTTCTCTAGCTGCAACCATATGGAAGCTACAACTCCCTATGTTCAAGCACCCACTTGAACCTCTGAGGACAACAGTCCTCCCTAGCACCTCCCTACCACCCTGAAATATAAGTCTTTGTTACTGAAATTGATTACAGTGATACAACATTCATCAATGGCTTACCAGTCTCATCATTTTTCTGCTACAATGTCTTAATCTGTCTGTCTGAGTGTCTTCTTGTACACATCCTTGCACTTTCTGTTGTTCTGCCTTTTATGCTCTATGTCCCATGTCCCTTTAATTAACCACTCGTCTTCTGTGAATTTCTGCTGCTTCACTCTGCCTCCTTCTTCACACGTCAATCACGCTCTACCCTAACAACCCTCATATCTTCTTTATTCTGCATACTTATAGTCTCTGTGCACCTTGTGCATACAATATGCGCAATGCATATGCATTCTCACACCATGCCAATTTTCTCCACATCGGGGTGTTCACTACCACTCCACCATCCACCACTTCACTCCCTCGAGCCTCCAGTGTATCTCTCTATTCTACATATTCTCTTCATGTCGAGTGCTTTGCTTCATCATCATTGCAACTCTTCAACTTCTCTGGTGGTTAAACCCACGTGTCCATCGTCACTGGGTGTTATGATAATATTCCTTAGCCTGTCTGACATTTGAGACTCTTCATCTTCTCTATCATCGTTGAGCTAATCCTCTTTGTTGCAGTTATAGACTTCAATGCTCTTCCATCTGTCAATCACCTCTAAGAATAGTCTTCATCTCATTGGAAGATGCCTCGAGTCTCTTTATCTTCTCTGGTGATGACATTAAGGCCTCTTTGATTCCTCTGGCAGAAGCCATCAGTCATTTCTAGTAGTTACACTCTGAAGTGCAACAATATCCCTCTGATCATACTCAAATTCACCTGCACCATTGGATTGACTCCATAGAGTCTTGCGTTTATTTCACCATTTCGCACTTCGGCATTTCGACATTCCTGAGGTGAAGTTTTCTTTATGATTCATGTTGCAATCCCCAAAACTCTGAAATCAAGATTTTCTCTTCGATCTCTTCTCTACAGCTCTTTGAGGATGTGACCACCAGTAGTGATCGAGCACTTATCCATAAAGCACTTTCGTGATTTCTCATTTCGGCACTTAGGCTTTCCTGTGGTGAATATTTCTCTATGCTCCATGTCGCGGTCCCCGAAACTCTGAAATGGAGCTTCCTACTTTGAGCTCTCCTCTACAGTTCTTCGACAATGTGACCACCGTTAGTTACCAAGTGCTTATCCATAAAGCACTTTCATGAATTTTCATTTCGGAATTTCGACGTCGTTGACATGAGCGTTCTTGACACCTCCAAGTCTCGGTATTCGAAACTTCGAAATGGATTCATATCAACGGTATTTCAGCATTTTGCATTTCATCATTTTGGGACTCCTGTGGTGAAGAGTCTCAGCGCTTGACTCCTCCAACTCCCAGTATCTAAAGCTCTGAAATGGAGTTGGATCAATGATCCATACTCTTGATTATTCGACGGTTCAGATCCTTTTGTGATTTCACATAGCGCGATTTCGACATTCTTGATGTGAGTGTTCTTGATACCTCCACCTCCCAGTCTACGAAACTCCAAAATGGAGTCACATCAACTTTTCGGCTTTTCGCACTTCGCAACTTTGGGACTCTTGTCGTGAGGGTCCTTGAAATATCCAACTCCCAGTCTGTTGAACTCTGAAATGGATTCTTTGTTGATGTGCCTGTTTCTGGATTTTGACGTTTTCCATTTCGCAACTTCACAAGTTGAAAGGTTGGAGCATTTCATTCCTTTGAATTTCCAGTCACTGAAATGTTAATCTGTGACCACGTGTCCTACCCAAAGATGGACGGTCCTCCTGCTTTCAGGATTTTGTGAGCCCGCTTATCCTAGCACTTTAAAGAACATGCAGGTTCTCCTAGATCCAGTGATGGTTGGACCCTGTGCTCAGATCTAATGCCCCAGATCTCTCCTCCATCTTTGCGCTCCTCCTATCTGGATTCATATTTGATGGTCATTGGGAATTATGAATGGGATCCAATGATCACTGTCGGTTCTCTACTCGAGCTTACATATCCTCCTGACTTGGAAGAATTTCTAAGTGTCAAAGGCCTCGACCTTTGATCCACCTGAGATCCTGAGTATGCTCTCTCTCTTGAGATTTGGAAATGAGTTAACCTCATCCTTGGTGCACACCTACGCATTGCATTCGACTCTACGTTAATTCCTCCTGAGATTGCTTTGTTCCTATTTTTCCATCGATGCATACTCTGATCTTGCCATCAATGACAAGCACATTATACTTGTTAAACATGCCAACAATCCTCTGCACTATCTCTTATGATTTTATCAAGCTTTCTCTGTTGCGTCTTCCCAAAATACTTCTGGTGCCTGCCTGGCACATTCTTCTTGTACTTAAGCCATTGTCATTGTTGTACTTGCCATCAATGCCAAGAATACATTGTCTGTAAAACATTTGCCAACAATCTCCCCCTTTGGCATTGATGGAAACAAAGGCATCCAGACTCTTTTCTCCCCCTTTGAAATCAACGTCAAAGAGAACATGCGCCCCCTGAGATGTTGCAGTATTTTTAGGCGATATCTGATATTAAACCAACACAAACTCCCCCTGACAGGATGGACTCTCTTATTTGAGGCCTGCAGAATATTAGTATCTAAACCAGAGTCTTCTCTTTTTGATTCTTGGACCTGTTCATCTTCAGCTTCCGTTGTATCCTCTATAGAATACTCAAAATTGTTCACCTCTCTTACTAGGACTCCTTCATCAACCTTTTCTTCTCATAACTGGATGAATCCCCCTGTCACTATTCTCTCTCTGCTTCTGACTATTTTCCTCCTTTGTTTCTAAAAGGTTACCTTTCCTTGACAAGGTCTTTCCTCTTGTTATCTCTACTGAATGTTATGTATATAATTTTGTACCTCAGAATGTTGTTGCTGTGAATGTCGTTGTCCTACTTGAACACTATATAATTGTAGCTTGTACTTTTTAAATAGCCCTTGGATATCCCCATTGATTCTCATCGATCTCTATTACTACAATTTCATTTTTCTTCCATGATGCATACAATCCAAGGCTTTTATGTCTATATTCAATCACAAGAAAAAACCACTACAACCACTCTCATACCTGCTTTTCTTTTTCACAGACGAAGGACCTATATCAAGTTTCTTAGGAGTATTGATTTCTTCCTTGTTGTATCCAATACTAGATTTGTCATTTGGTGATCTCTGACTATCTAAGAGCTTATCTAGGGTCATGGATTTGTTTAATAACTTTCTTTGGGTGTTTGACTCTCAACCTTCAAAACTTTAGCTTCCATATTATGAGATGAGTCTTCTTCTACTTCTTCCATGGGATAGATGCTAATTGAACATTCGTTTATTTTATCTGTGTCTTCTTCTTTACTTGCCAAGGAAGAATCAATATCAACATCCTTAATTGTCCTTATGAATTTATTCATCACTTGTCCTAAGTTTACATTTACCTTACACTCTTTGGATGTGAACAACTCTTCACTGCCTCTATCACACATTTGACTTGTATTGAGAAAATTATGTTTCAGACCATCCACAAGCAGAACGTACTGGGCATCTCCTTTGTCATTACTCAAAATCACCATCCCTCTATCCTTGATTTTACCTGGTTCATCATTTTCAATAATCACATTTCCTATTTCGATTTTACTTATGGACAATAGCTTATCCTTGTCTCCAATCATGTGCTTGGAACATCCATTGTCTATATTCCCAGAGGCCTTTTATTTTTGAGTTGAAAGTGCTTGACCACATTTTTCACTATCTTTCCTTTTCCATGTGCCGGTCTTTCTATCTAAGAACTTTATCCTTGGATCTGCTTTGTAATTCTTCAGATGGCAATTTGCAGCTTTGTGGCCAAAGTTGTGATAGTTATAGCATTCAATCTAATTGTTCAATAGGTCAAAGTTATTGTTGTAGCATTGTCTACTTATTGATTGTTTATTATTTCTTGACCTCCTCAGTTGCATGTCTCTAGACTTAATTTGGCAATTTACAATTTGTGATGGTTTGTTACTTGGTTGTATCATTCTTTGTTGTGGCAGATATTTATTCCTTCGAAATCTTAATTGCTCATGTCTAATTCTTAATGAACAATTTACATCTTTGTGATCAAAGTTAGAACAATAGAAACAATATCCATAGAAAAATTCTTTGTACCTGGAAAATGCTTGTCTTCTTTGAGAAAATCGATTTCTTCCATGTTGATGATTTCCTTGAGTAGGGAGTGCTTTATTTCTTTGTTCTACAGAGTCAGTCCTTGCACCTTTTTCTTTACTCATCCTGGGTGACTGATTGTCTTCCTTTGTTTGTGCTAGTTTGTTGTTGTCATTGGTTGTAGATTTGACAAAATTGATGGGTTCTTTGTTTCTTGGCTGACCACTACTTGATCCCTCTTCATAACCCGAACTATTTTTTAGCTTTGGATTCCTTTGCTGATTCATAATGGTGGCTAATCATTCTGAGGCTTTGATACTTGACAGATTCTGATGATACAAGGCTTGAAACTTCTCCATCTCTTTCCTAGTTTTCACTACTTCTTCCAGGGCTTCAGATCTTGCCCTCTTTCCTGATAGCTGATGTTTCAGAATATCCTTGATTTTCTTTGCCTCTTCTAATTCCAATTTTAGCAGGGCAAAGTCTTCATCAAGCTGCTTACTGTCTTTCTCAAACTATATCAACAATTTTTTTTTCTTTTTGTTTTTAATTCTGAGTTTATCAATCTCTTCTAGTGCACTGATCAGTTCTCCTTCCATATCAACCATAGCTTCTTCATCATTCTCATCACTGCATGTGATTTCATTATCATAATCCTCTTTGGCCATAAGCATGAAATCATTTACCTTATCTTCACAGGAAGTGTCACTATCGGTGTCTTCTGAGGAGTCATCATTGTTTACACACAAACTTTTCTTTTTCTCAAATCTTCTGGATTTGTGCTTCTCTTCACCTTCAGAGTTTTGATCATGTTTCTTGTGTGGAAATTTATTTGTAAAATGACATATCTTACCAAATTTGAAACATTTGAAGGGTATCTTACCTTGGCACTTTCCTGATCCTTTCTTTAGTCTTCTCACGAATTTTGCTTCAATTTCATCAAGTTCAGAATCTTCATTCTTATTTGCTTTAAATGATGCTTCTCTAGAGGTGGTTTTATTTGTAACTATCCTCATTTCATATGCAGTCAACGTTCCTAGAAGTTGATCAAAAGCCAAAGTATTTATATCATTAAGTTCTATAGCTGAGACCTTTGGGTTAAACCTATCTGGCAGAGATATCAAAATTTTCTGAACTAAAGAGGGTTCTTCAATTTTTTGACCAAGTGATTTCATTGCATTTACTAGTTCTTCAACTCTCAGAAAATACTTCCCAATGGTTTCATCTTCTTTCATATGTAGCTTTTCAAACTGTACCCTGTAGGTTTGAATCTTGGCATATTTTACCTTCTCATTACCTTCATAACTTCTAATGAGTTTGTCCCACATTTCTTTGGCAGTTTGATGATGCATCACCTTTACATACTCAGCTTTTAAAAGTCCATTGAAGATAGCATTCATTCCCTTAGAATTAAAGATAAATTCTAACTTATCATCCTTGGAAGTTAGCACAACAGGCTTTATGTGTCCAGTCTCTACTACATCCGAGACATCAGCCCCTAAGGACATTAGGTATGTTCTCATTCTAACCTTCCAGAAGGTAAAATTTGTTCCATCAAATAGAGGAGGCCTACTGATTGAAGTCCCTTCATGTCTTGTCATATTTAAGCTTATGGATCTACCTTTAAATAAAAGGAACCCGCTCTGATACCAATTGTTGAACAACTAAGAGGGAGGGGGGGCGAATTAGTTGTTACCATGCTTAAACAATAATCCTCATTTTAAACCCTTTGCAGAGCACTTAATGACAATCACAATAATGCAGGGAAGTAAGCAATAGAACATTCAAAATCATTCACACACATGAGATACACAGAGACAAATATTTCCTGATAAAACCCATAAAGGGTAAAACCTCTTCTTCTTTATATGATAAGTAATCTTTAAATTCTTTACATTATCATACATATGAGCACGAAATCATAATGAAGCTACAACCTCTGTTTTGAAAGCTGCTACTTGCTGAGAGCACCAACTCTCTGGATTCTCTAGCACCAACTCCCTAGTTTCTCTAGCACCAACTAGAAGGAAGCACCAACTCCCTTGTTTCTCTAGCACCAACTAGAAGGAAGCACCAACTCCCTAGTTTCTCTAGCACCAACTAGAAGGAAGCACCAACTCCCTGGTTTCTCTAGCACCATCTAGAAGGAAGCATTAACTCCTTGGTTTCTCTAGCACCAACTAGAAGGAAGCACCAACTCCCCAAGTGTTCCAGCACCAACTGGATGGAAGCACCAACTTCCAATCATACAGGCACCAACTTGTATAACAGAGAACAACAGTTCTCCCTTGCACCACCTTGCCACCCTGGTTTCTCTGGCTACAACCAGATGGAAGCTACAACTCCTTGTGTTCAAGAACCCACTTGAACCTATGAGAACAATAGTCCTCCCTAGAAACTCCCTACCACCCTGAAATATAAGTCTTTTTTACTGAAACTGATTACAATGATACAATGTTCATCAATGTCTTACCATTCTCATCACTGTTCTACTACAATTCCTTTCTCTGTCTGCCTTAGTGTCTTCCTGTACACAGCCTTGTGATTTCTGTTGTTTTTCCTTTTATGCTCTGTGCGCCATGTTCCTTCAATGCACCACTCCTCTTCTGTGCATTTCTGTTGCTACGCTCTACCTCCTTCTTCACATGTCAATCATGCTCTACCGCAACAACCCTCATCTCTTCTTTATTCTACATACTTATAGTATCTGTGCACCTTGTGCATGCAATATGTGCAATGCATCTGCATGCTCACACCATGCCAATATTCTCTACATTGGGGTGCTCACTGCCACTCCACCATCCAGTACTTCACTCCCTTGAGCCTCCACTCTATCTCTCTGTTCTACATCTTCTCCTCATGTCAAGTGCACTACCTCATCATCATTGCAACTCTTCAGCTTCTCTGGAAGTTAAACCCACTCATCCATCGTCACTGGGTGTTATGTCGAGATTCCTTAGCATGTCTGGTAGTTGAGACTCTTCGTCTTCTCTATCATAGTCGAGCTAATCCTCTATGTTGTGGTTACAGGATTCAACGCTCTTCCATTTGTCAATCGCCTCTAAGAATAGTCTTCATTCTACTGGAAGATGCCTTGAACCTCTTTATCTTCTCTGGTGATCATACTGAGGCGTCTTTGATTCCTCTAGTAGAAGCCATTAGTCGTTTCTAGCAGTTACACTCTAAAGTGCAACAGTAGCCCTTCGATCATACTCAAATTCACTTGCACCGTTGGATTGACTCTGTAGGGTCTTGCATTTATTTCTCCATTTCACACTTCGACATTTCGGCATTCTTGAGGTGAATTTTTCTTTACAATTCATGTCATGGTCCACGAAACTCTGAAATGGATATTTTCTCTTCGAGCTCTTCTCTACAACTCTTTGATGATGTGACCATCATTGGTGACCGAGCGCTTATCCATAAATATCTTTCGTGACTTCGCATTTCGGCACTTAAGCATTCTTGTGGTGAATATTTCTTTACGCTGCATGTCGTGGTCCCCGAAACTCTAAAATGGAGCTTGTCGATTCAAGATATCCTATACAGTTCTTCGATGATGTGACCACCGATGGTGACCAAGTGCTTATCAATAAAGTGCTTTCATGAATTCGCATTTTGGCATTTTTGCATTCTTGACGTGAGCGTTCTTGACACCTCCAAGTCCCAATATTTGAAACTCCGAAATGGAGTCAGATCAACTTTTCGTCTTTTTACACTTCACAACTTCGAGACTCATGTCATGAGAGTCCTTGACATCTCCAGCTCCCGGTCTGTGAAACTCCGAAATGGAGTCTTTGTTGATGTGCCTGTTTCGGGATTTCAACGTTTCGTATTTCGCAACTTTATGAGTTGAAAGGTTGGAGCATTTCATTCCTTTGACTTTCCATTCGGTGAAATGTTAATATGAGACCGCGTGTCCTACCCGAATATGGATGGTCCTCCTTCTTTCGGGATTTTGTAAGCCCGCTTCTCCTAGCACTTTAAAGAACGTGCAAGTTCTCCTGGATCCAATGATGGTCGAACCCTATGCTCAGATCTAATGCTCGAGATCTGTCCTCCATCTTTGCACTCCTCCTATCTAGATTCATATTTGACGTTCATCGGGAATTCTGAATGGGATCCAAGGATCACTGTCACTTCTCCGCCTGAGCTTACGCATCCTCCTGACTTGGAAGAATTTCTGAGTGTCAAAGGCCTTGACCTTTGATCTGCCTGAAATCCTGAGTACACTATCTCTCTTGAGATTTGGAAATGAGTTAACCTCATCCCTTGTGCACACCTACGCACTGCATTTGACTCTGCGCTAATTCCTCCTGAGCTGACTTTGTTCCTGTTTTTCCATTGATGCATACTCTGATCTTGCCATCAATGACAAGCACACTTTGCCTGTTAAACTTGCCAACAATCCTCTGCACTATCTCTTCTAATCTTATCAAGCTTTCTCTTCTGCGTCTTCCCAAAATACTTCTAGTGCCTACCTGACACATTCTTCCTGTACTTAAGCCATCGTTGTTGTTGTACTTGCCATCAATGCCATGAATATGTTACCTGTAAGACATTTGAAAACACTATTATCCCAATCTGTGACACCTGTAGGAAAACTGAAAGAGGCTAATGATCTCTAATGTGTTAGGCACAAAATCCTCCAATGGTTTCTGAAATTAATAATCCAGCTCCTTCAAAATCCTCATTTGAAAATGATGACTCAACACAGTAAAAATGCCATATTTCAGAAAACAAACCTCATCTTGCGGGGGAATTTTGACTACCTTAAAAAGATCCAAAATGAAATTTTGAAGACACCACTGGAAATATTAGGATTTTTAGATGTCGATCGACTATTCGAACACGAAAAAAAACCTCTCCATGGCTGAGAAAATTGCGTTTTTCTAAAGCAATTTTTCATATGACTGGAGTCCTGATTTCGGGTTTTCAGGATTTGGGGAAACAAAGCAGTGGTTATTAAAATCTTCACATCCGCCAAATCCTTGAAATAGATTTCAGATTTTATATTGCACTCTTTCAGGCCTGTGGGTTTCGGGTATCATGTCCTCAAGAGTTATGACATGCAAGGAATCTCGAATCGCGAAATCGCGATGGGATTAATTAGGCGATAATCATTTGTCTACCTTCCTTAATTATCAAATAGAAAAAAAGAAGCTTAGTCATCATTAGTCATGTTTTGTAGACAGTTTAATCTTTTAATATTAGGGTTTATTTGAATAAAACGCGATTTCATATTTCAGAACATCGGGGATCCTAATGACAGGGGATATGTCACAAGTAAACTCCAGATCGCAAAATTGCGATGGGACCGGAAAGACGCCAATCATTCGTATTAAAACAACTATTAATTAATCACAATTAGCAATTAATATTTAACCTTTCATGGATTTAACTCTCAGGACTTCGATAATACTTGACACGAGAAATCCTGAATCACGAAATTGTGATGGGATTGATTAACAGTTACAACACTTAATATTTATTTGACCCAACTTATCATTTAATACTTTAGTAAATTTGGGGATCGGGGCTATATTTATTAATATATCTACGTCGGTCAAATCCCCGACAGCCAAAAACCCCAGACTCGTGATCTTTTTCTCCACGTGTCTTAATGCTTGGTGTATGTGGTTGTTCAACTGCCAATGCTTCCATTCATTTTCCTTGTGACTCAATGCTCGAATAGATGGCACATTTCTTTGATTTTCACATGAACCATGTCTTTGGATTTTTCATGTGTTGGCTTGTGACTATTGTAATGCTGTGGCATTTGGAGTTGATTTCAGCGTTATTTGATTGAAGATGACAGGTAGAGAACATTCAGTGATGCGCATGACAGACGAATGGTCGTTTTCTCACATCTACACTTTCGGTAATTAAACACTATAATTGTTTTCTCTCCTAAGTTACCGAAATCCAAAATTTCAATATTTGTTACAACAGAGTCCATGAAAATGCATCCTTCTTAGTTAGTGTCATTAAAGGTGCTGCTATTCTTACATAGTTCCGAATAAACTTGTGGTAGTAACCTATCTCTTCTCAGAGATAGTTACCAACATCCGAGCAAGTTTCGGTTCTTCAATTTTACATTTTTAGCCTATTTCATTATTTAATAGAAGGTATTGTTCATTGGATATTTGTGTTATTCTCCCTATCTCTGTGTTTATTATATTCGGTATGTGAATGATTTTGTTCCTCTCCTAAATCCAGAAGATTGATTTTGATCATTTAAGGTCTCAAGACTAACGATTGTTCTAAGGAACAAGGAATCATCTAATTCTCATATCCAACTCAAATCTAGACTTAGGATTAATTATCCGTAAATTACTAAATCATAACATAATTTAAATCATTAAATTCCAAAAATACTACTCAATTTTTTCTTCCCTTAAATGTTATAATAACCATAATTAACCATCATCTATATAATGTGCCATATCCTTATGAAATCCATCATATAATTACTAGTCACCCTTAAACATATATCTCTGTTTTCCCAAGGAGATACAAGCATCAACCATTAATTAAAATTGAAATAACCCTCCAATGAACAAATCAAGTAAGAAAACATTATGAATTAGCATAATATATATATATATATATATATATATATATATATATATATATATATATATATATATATATATATATAATTTGAAAGAGAAAAAAAGAAAAGAAAATCTCTCACACATTGAGAGGAAAATATAAACTTTCTGAACAAAAAAGATAATATGGTAAGTAAATTTCATGTCTATGTGTTTTCTTGTTTCTGAAAAAGAGAAATAAATTTTGTTTTCGGATCCAAAATTTCTCTTTTGGGAGTCATAGAAGAAGTCTTCCTAGTGCTAAAGAAAGAGGTTCATAGAAGGACCTTTTGTGGTACAAGCTCAAGAGAAACAACACAAGGTGATCACAGATACCAATCAAGGTACACGGTGGCATTAATGTCTCAAGAAAAAATATTAGGAGAGACAATGAAACTACATAATATAAGCACAATACATGCACATGAGACCTCTTAAAGTGTAGAGGTTGGGAGGAAATCGCACCATGTGCACTAGAGATTGAGTCATCTAAGTGACAAATCTCCCTGAGGGATTGCAAGGGTAAGTCTCTAGGAGGAGAATATTTTTTTTTTTACGTTTGAATGGACGAGATCTAATCGGGAGGATTTGAAATTCCGTAACTATTAGATCAGGCATGAGATGCACACTAGTGAAACCCTAAAACCTTTTGGACTTTGTTACTTCGACAGATTTGAGTTGTTTGAATTAAGTGGGCCCTGAGGCCCAAAGTCACAGAGTAAATCTAGGATGTGGATCGGTGAGTGGATGAGAATCGTTGGATCCTCGAGGGTTCAAATTTTAGGAGATTTTGGTTCACAATTGTTTAAGAGCTAAGGAAACCTTGAAGCTCTGAAGTCATGGAGTGAAGGGAAGTCATAGATCTACAATTGATCATGGGCCATTAGATCTATGAGCCTTCATTCTTCAGAGGTTCAATAATTCGACACTCCAAAAGAATTAGATTCATGAATTTAAAGGTTAAGGAACTCCCGGATTCTTCAATTCTAGAGTAAATACTTACAGTCAAATTTGGGTACATGTGTCCATAGATTCCAAATATTCATAATTTGGCCATTTAGGACGTGGTGGGTGAAAGTTGTTTTGGTGGGAAAATTCCCAAACTCCTAGATTCTGGAGTTAATCATGACTTTTGTTGATGAGTAATCAAGGACCATTAGATACGTGGGTTTGGCCTTTGCTAGTTCGAAGGTAATGTGATTTGTAGTTGAAAAAAGGTGAGAAAATCTAAGAATCCCAAATTCTAGAGTAGGTGACAACTGTTGATATAAGGATATGTGTAAGCCATCAGGTATTCTATCCCTTCGTAGGTTCCACGATACGGGTGAAATAATCTCAAGTTGTGAAAGTGGAGAAAAACCCCAAATACTGAAGTTTTGGAGTGGATCTCCACTGTATATTGTCACATGAGGAGAATCTTTTCCAACCACTCAATTACATTCTTAAAAGCTAAAAAAGGAAGTTCCAGGGATAGGGTTAACCTACAACCTCTGATCAACTCTTCTTATGACCAAATTCGACCGCAAACACTTTGGGAAAATGTGGGTGTTGAAGTTGAAATAGCTCCAGAGCTCCAGAGTCTAGGAGCTCCTAATAATGCCCTTTTGGATAGCACTAGGTTCCATCCCAGGGTCACATGAATAAGTCTAAAAGGAAAAAGGGATAATTCCTAGAATCAAAATTAAGTAAAATCCCGAAAACCTTCGGACGAGCATCCCACGATCCCCCCCAAAAAATGGATTTACATAACAAAAATTACAGATGTTTCTCACTACTAATAACTACATCTTAACAAAAAAAAAACCAGTGATACAAAATGAATTTAGATTTAAAATAATTCAACGGGGATCCATCATTCGACAATTGTTAAGAACCAAATATCTAGATAGCATAGAAAAACCTCAGAATAAGTACTCAGTGCCTTGAAAAAGAGATAATTTCAGATAATAAGCCTCTTCGAGGGGGAAACCTCCTTATACACCAAATAAATTACCAAATACAAGATGATTCAAAATGAAAATGTCTCCTAGGTATATATAGGAGACGAGCAGGTACAATTACAACTAATGGACCCAAGCCTACATAAATAAAATAAGATTACTAATGTAATATGCCCCGATTAAGGGGTAATGTGACACTATTTAGGGCTTAACATGCCCATCCCCTTGAGACAAGTGTTGTCCGCAATGCTTTAGTAGCTCAGGATGCTTGTGTATAAAAGACTCATCTTCACAAGTGGAATCTTTAGTAGGTAGTTTCCTCCACTTAATGAGATACTCTGAAATGGATTTATTCCTTAGCTGGCGAATTCTTGTTTTAGTGATGGCTTCAGGATCCAATATGATTTTTATTTCCTCGTAAAGTTATGGAAATATAGTTTGAACTGTGATCGTGTCACCTATAACCTTCTTTAAGCATGAAACATGGAAAACTGGGTGTACTTGTAAAGATGCAGGAAACTCCAATTTGTATGCCATAGTACCAATATTTTGCAACACCTTAAAATGGTCATAGTACTTTGGTAATAATTTATTATCCTTCTTGTATTTCTTGAGGGACATCTGTTTGTATGGTTGTAGTCTTAAAAACACCCAATCCCCTACTTTAAAACTTCTTTCACTA